>RJWJ010044281.1:0-12241 GCA_004363605.1 Indri indri | reverse complement strand
GATTTCCAAATTACTCAGAAAATAGGAGCCCTGGAAAAATTTCTGTGGTTCTTTGAGTAATAGAGCAATATATCACAGATGCCGCATAAATGGAAAATCCAAATAAAAGCAAAATAAAACCGAGTGCCAAGTAAAAGATAATACAACTAAGAGACCATAAAGCTATAAATGAATGTTTGATGAACTATGATTTTTTTTTCTAGGAAAGTGGTCCGTTCTACTAAAAGGAAAACTGTGTAAAGAAGAGGAATAGCTAAAGACCTAAAAACCATAAAATACTCCTTTGTCGTATTCCCAAATATTAAATGTTTCTCCAAATATATCAAGTGAATAGAAAATGATGGCGGCGAAGTCAGGCATAACAGCAATAAACCATATGTGGGATGACATATGAAGTTAGAGGGGATTTGGGAAAAAAACAAAGGTATTAGGATAAAAAATCAATTTAAATGTCCTTCTGGAGGTACATCTGTCACTTTGCAACTTTTTTGTACACTGTTTCTAAGTGTAAATAGCTCACATGCCAAATATATGTGTACACTGTAGCACAGCAAAATGGAAATTTTAGAAATAAGAAGGAACACACTATCAGATAACATGTAGATATTGGCATTTGTAAAAGTTTCTTTATCTTCTATTTTTTTAAATAAGAGTTATGATTTATTTACAATAAAGTCTAAATATTCTGCACTCCAAAGAAACTCAGTTAAAATAAACCTGAGTAGAAAGGGAAAAAAATAAAAAAAATACGTGCATTCCTATTGCCAAATCCTTTACAACATAAATAAATAAATTGGCCATGTTACAATATAGAATTGATTCTATAATACTGTATTTTTCTCCAAAGAGTAGACACAAAAATTCATAAGATAGACTTAATTTTCAAGAGCTTGAAAAAACATCAGAGAGCTAGGAAATCATCATGAATGTTTCAGCCGAGTACCTCCTGTCTTCTCTAATGGATAGCATTCATTTAATCTGATACTAAAAAATCAGGAATAATGGTTTATATTTTTAAATATTTATGAAGCTAAATAATACAAAAGTTAAAAAATATATAAAGTTCTTAATACATGACTAGGATAATTATTGTGGACTCAAACCCATCTCTGCTAAGACTCATTATCACGTGATTCTAAAGACATCTGAAAAAAATACTATTGGAAATAAACTGTAGGACAGAGGTAGACCTCAGTATGTCAATACCCTAATCAATTCTACCATCCATTCACAGCAGCCCTTCCCTAAATTTTCACATAACCACATCACTCTGTATGGCTTATTCTAACATGTTAAGGTCCACTGGAACCCTGGTGTCTTTTCCCAGACTCTACATTGTTTTCACTAACCCAGGTTAATGATTCAGGGTGCTGAGAGGCTTTAGGACGATCATAATGGAAGTGCAGACACCGTCCTTCAGTCTCTTCCTAGATCTGCAGAAGATCTGCCTTCCCTGACCTCATAATCTAAGACCACCTCTGCTCATCCTCCCCCAGTTTATTTCTATGGCCGTGTCTGTTATTCATTTAACAAATTTCAACTGAGCACATACTGCATTTATTCTGTTAAAATCGTGGGTATATTTGTTTAAGGTTTGTCTCTCTCCACTAGACAGTAAGTTCTGAGCTGGTTTTATTCCCCACCATGGGTAGCTTTATTTCCCAACTAAAATTTTTGGTAAAAAATTTAGGGTTAAATAGTAGGTGGGGTATACCTACTATTTATTTGATAAATAGTTATAAAAAATGAGCAAATCTGTGAATTAATACTTTTTTTATCTTCACCTGCAGCTAAGTTTTGGAGCTTTTCCTTTTTTCTTTTCTTCTCTTAAGAGTGAGGGAGGTGTGGTGGAGGTGGCAGGAACCTCTAATAAGCACTGCAGCCAGCACAGGAAGCTTGTTCTCTTCTCCTCCTCACTTCCTTACTCCTGTAGCTGAGGCAAAGGAAGGCTTGGATGATTCAGAAGAGCCCTCCAAAACCTTCCTTGCCTTTGCTGATTGATACTGAAGGATGTCAGGCTTGCACAGGGAGGGGTTTTCAGGTGGAATCTATGCATTCTGTGCACTCATACTCCAGAATCTTAGGTTAACATTCCCTTCCTATTCTGCAGAAATCACGGAGTAGCCCCCACTTTAGCTGTAGGTATTTTTTTCTGAGAGAGAGTAGACATGAATCCAAAATTTAGATGTACATTACTAGATGATAATGTTAAAGATTTTAAATTTTGGTTCCTACCATCATATTGTTACGTACTTCTTCTAAGTACCTCTTGTAACATCTTCGAAGAACATGGCGACCACACATCTTGCTTTGCCTGGCAAAGTTCTGATTTTCTCAAAACAGTGCCAGTTCACACCGTGATATTTACCATGAAGTTAACTTTTTTTTTTTAAATCTTTATTTCTTCTCATTATCTCTGCCTTAATTATACTCTTTAAATTCCAGTCCCCAATTCTGCTCTTCTCTTTTCGCATTTCAAAAGTTCTTCCTCTTATTTTCCTTATGTTCTTTTTTTTTATTGTTTGTTATTATAGGGGTACAGATGTTTCGGTTACGTATGTTGCCCTTGCCCCCCCTTCCCCCCAAGTCCCAGTCCCAAGCGTGTCCATCTCTCGGAGGGTGCTCTTTTAAGAAGCTTATTTTTTAATTTCCAGAAAAACATATTTTCTTAATTTGAGATTTTAAAATTATACTGTATTTCCTTTACAGTAGTTAGCTGGGTATATTATGTCTCTTTATGGGGATATATCAATCTCCTTTAGGGCAAATACCATCTAATAAAATATCCTGTATCCCCAATGCCTAGCAATCTCATGCACCCTAGGAACTCAATTGACTAAATTGACTGCAATTAAGATCTTTTAAAAAACTACCAATTACAATAAAAAATAAAATTTTAGCTGTCTCAATGTTATTATAACCACATTGTTATTGAGTATATCTTATAAATATAAATAGAAAACATTCCATTTATTGTTCAAATAGCTATCTGAAATTCATGTCAAAAATTACTGAGATTTAAAATATTTTAAAATTTTGTATCAAATAGCTACAACCTTTTTGAATTATGAAACTGCCTGCTCATTTTCTGAGCTCCACAACTGTAATTCTTAGTGTGGTGTTGAGGTGAAACCTAAAAGAAATAGAAAACACCTAAATCACATGGTCATATGACCATACTTCCTTCCAAAGAAACTTTAGAGACAGTTTGTGGAACCCTTAGGATTCATAAATACACTTTGAAAACCAGAATTTCAATCAATAAGTAGCTATAATATCCTGAGCTAAGGGTGTAAATGCTCAGAATATACCAAAAGTAATCAAAGCTCAAATAGATAAAAAAGACTTTAGAGATTCAGGAAAAAAGGGAGTAGAGTTGATTCATTTTATTTAATAATCAACAGATGTTGTAAATAAAACTGGACATTCTAAATCTATATGATTTTAAGGAGGAAACTATTCATTTTTTGAACATTTGATAAGAACTTCAAATTCCTCTCTGGATTTATAAAAATAAAAATGAATACTATTTAACAAAATATGAACTATTTGTGTGTCTTTTCTGTCTCAACCTAAATATTCTAGTTTCCAGTTGCTGTGCTAGGTTGTCATAGCAACAAAATGCTATTTTCAATAAGTTTTGGTAGAAAACCTGTTTGGAACACCTAATTTATTATAAGTGAAATACATTCAGTTGGTTGCATGTATGACAGATTCTTCTATTTTAAAAGAAATAATCTATCTTATTATTTTGGATGACTACTACTTCTTAACTCTTTTATAACATAAAAAAATTATTCAAGTTCCTAGACAATAACAGAAATAACTTCAATGAAGACATGCCTGTAGCCAATCCAAAGAGTTAACTGGGATTTAGGTTTAGTCCCCTCCAGCCCAGTACAGCCAATTATCCTAATCAACACACTATTTTGTCTAAAATACAAATTTCTCATATATTTAGCATTTCAACTTTTTAATTTTCTTCCAGTGTTTACATTATATATATATATACTTGTAGAAAATATAATACAAAAATAGAAAGAAAATTTATGCATAATGCTACTATCAAAAGCTCCTATTAAAAACACATGCATGGGATTTTACGTATACTTCTGCCCAAAAGCATTCAATTACACTCTGGTAGCAAAAAATTTGGATTTTTTTTGTCTTTTATTCAAAGCCCCCCAAAATCTGACCCTTTTTATCTTTTGGCTTTCATTTCCACTTCCTGTTTTTATAAATCAGCCAGCACAACCAATTGAGTGACTGACCATTTCCTTGTGTTTTCATACCTTGCTATGCACTATGCACTTCTGTAATTTTCCCCACCTTTGCAATGCCTGGCTCTTTTGCTATACCTATCCTAAACATTGGCTCTTCTTTCCTCAAAAAAGCCATCTCAGGCTACATTCTTTCCTTCCCCAAATGGATAATGTGTACTCATTTAGTCCTTGAATAAAATATACCTTGTGGAACCTTTTATACTATTATTTTTTACAAATGACTTAGTTGTTTACATGTATATAGTTGAGGAGATACATTCATCTAGAACCAGAACTATGTCTGGTATGTCTTTTTCCAACCCAACACCAATGTTGTCTATTTTATTGAATAAAGTTTCTTCTCAAAGCCATCAAAGTGGAAGTCTTGTTCCAGACATTTTTTGTCTTCCAATGACACACGTTGACAATTCATGTGGCACCCATCCATCCACAGACATAAGCGACCACTTCTGGGGATTAAAAGTGAAGGTTCCCTAACTTTCCTTTTAATCGTATTATTCTCTCTTACCCCAGATATTGCATAAATGTTACAAAGAACCACTTAGTTCACGAGGTACTTATGAGAGACCTTAGCATACCCTCAAAACATGCATACCGAAAACTTTGAAAGAGAACTAAAAAGGCAGGAAAGGTGTACCAGAGAGAAACAGGCGTTTCTTCCCGCTCAACCACCAGCCATGCCATCTTGAGGCTTCATGACCAGAGAGGGACAAGAAAATAATCTACATTGTGCTTCCTTTTCCTCCACACCTAGGGAAGTCACCTGATACCCTCCCAGGAGAGACTTATCTCAAAAAGTAACCCCTGTGAGAACAGGCTACATTCACCTGGCAGACATCGCTTTCCACTCACAGAGGGAACTCCGATGGCACTCACAAAGTAAAAGCAGAACATGTGAACAGGGCACATATTTGTTTTCACACTGAGTAGCTTATTTTTTGTCTTTAAAGTTAAAAAAATTGGTGTGATTTGCTTTATTGCACTTATATTGTGTACAATTAACAAGAGGCTTGGACATGGTAAATGTCTTTTTTTTATTCCAGCCTTTTTAAAAGTTAATGCTCTGTTGATTCACTGTGTGAATAATATATTAATAATGTGGAATATCTTTTCTTACTATATCATCAAAGAACTAAAATATCATGCATTCTGCAGTATATGCTTTGAAAAGTTATGGTTGGAATATAGATAGTATTTTATTGCCTTAAACCTTGACAGATTTATTGTTTTAAGTCACATAGTAAAGCAATAAATAACAAACTTTTGAATATGAAATCTTTTCATTGGCGTTTTTGAGAAGAAGAAAAGGGAATACATAAAGTCTTACCAAAAGCAGCCTAACCATTACGAAACAAGGCCCAATTAACCCTCCTTTTTTTAAAAAGGCTCAAAATGTTGGTTCTGGTGTTTAGTAAAATAGTAGCTGAATTGTTAAAGGTAAACTCAGGTCTTCACGCCAGATATTATTACTGGAGACTTTCAGATTGATTTGACCCTCTGTCTCTTAGGAGAATAATTATAATAATAACACAATACCTACTATGTGACAGGCACTGCCCCAAAAGGCTTATATATATTAACTGTTTTCTCCTCACAAATGTCTTATGACACTAGTGTTGTCTCTATTTTTAAAGGTAAGGAAACTGATGCACAAGGATATTAAGTAACTTGCTCAAGGTCACACACATCTAAAACATGACAGCTGGGACTTGAACCCAGGTGCTCTAGCTCTAGAGTCTGTGCTCTTAAACACAATGTCAAACCACCGCTCAGGAATATGCCCTCCTTTATGCTAAGTGAAATAAGCTAGGCACAGAAAGACAAAAACCGCAAGTTGTCACTTACACTTGGAAATGAAAGCAATGCATCTCATAGAGGCAGAGAGTAGAATGGTGGTCCCCAGGGGCTGGAGAGTGAGGGCCATGGGGAGATGTTGGTCAAAGGGTACAAAGTTGCAGTTACAAGGAAAAAATGACAAGTATTTAAGGTGATGGATATGTTAATTAACTTGATGCAATCATTCCACACTGTGTATCAGTACATCACTATCTACCCTATAATTATATACCATTATAATTTGTCCAGAAAAATTTTTTAAAGAATACTAAGTATTATAAAAGAATATATGCCCTCCTGTGCTACAGAATTGGTAAGACGGGAGCCTCCACTAATCAGTATTATTTCCCCTGTCAGATAATTAATTTTTCACCCATCACACAGCCAAATCTCACCAAAACTAAGCCAATGTTTCCCAAAGGTGATTGAGATGGTTTTAGGTAAAATACAGATTTTTTAAAATTTTAATACCCCTATGGTCTGAATGTTTGTATCCCCCCAAAATTTATGAGTTGAAACTTAGTCCTTACTGCAGTGATTTTAAGAGGTGGCGATTTTGGAAGATGATTAGGTCATGAGGGCTCCACTCTCATAAATGAAATGGGCGCCCTTATAAAAGAGGCATTTGTTCGTCACTTCCAGCAGGTGAGGACACAGCCAGAAGGTGCCATCTATAAGGAAGAGGCCCTCACCAGGCTCTGAATCTTTCAGTACCTTGATCTGGGACTTCTCGGTTTCCAAAACTGTGAAAAATAAATTCTGTTGTTTATAAGTTACCTAGTTTATGGTATTTTGGTTAGAGCAGCCCAAACAGACTAAGACAAATAGTTATATATTTATTTGTATGTACATTAAGAAATCAACATAACTGGCACATCAAAAACATGATTTTATAGATTTTACTGCTTGAATAAGACAATAAAATAGTGAATAATTTAGGTCATTTTAAAGAAAAACTATGAAATAAATAATAAGACTAGTGGTAAACAAATGGGATAGTAACATTAATGACAGCATGTGACCAATGGAAGTTTGCTAAACATCAGCTTCAACAGTGCTTTTCTCTCTGAGCTAAATTTCCACATAGACCAGTGCTGGGGTGTCTCAACAAAACTGGTCCCGGATCATTAGAGATGTGTCCGTGTGGCTTGTCCCCATTTTATTATATAACACTACAAACTTTCTCCTGTCATAACAAAGCAGGACCCCCAAGACAGCTGTACTTACCCAGCTGTGGCCTGAAGAGCCATTATCCAGAACCCCCGCATAGAGCACAGTGGGGCTCAAGTTTCCTCCGCTGCACTTAGGACACCTAACCAGGCCCTTTCCTAAAATCCTGAGGACAAACAGCATTGAAGAGAGGTGAGGACAGATGAAAATAAACAGGAGATTGTGACACTTGGGGATCGAAAAGGAAAATATCTGCTCCATACTTAGTATGCTATACAGACTTCAGCTACTTTACTCTTCCAAATAACTTCCAGACAAAGGCACTGTTGTCTCTTTTTTACAGATAAGGAAACCAAAGCCTACCAAGTGAGCAGGGAGCAGAGCCGGCTTCTTTGATTCTGAAGCGAGACAACTTCTGTACTTTGTAGTAAAGACTGAAGAAGAGTGATACAGAGAGGAAGAAAAAAGCTGAAAGGGACCTTGAAAAGATATATGTCAGATACTTTTTTTAATAGGGTAAAATATAATGTAAGACAAGGCACATAGTCATGAACCCAGAACTACAAACTGGATGTTTGAGTGGCCAGCTCATTGTCTGTCTAGCCCCATTTTCAGAAAGGCTCGAGGCTTCTCTGGAAGGCGTATCTGGAGAAAAGGCATGTTTAAATTAAGTCAAATGGAAGCACTGCTGGGTCCAGTCATAGAGTTACCATAAGCAAAATGGCCAGCAGCCACAGAAACAATTTCTGCTGAATAGGTTATAAAATAAATAGGCTACTCTCCAAGCAATGTCATTCCATGAAGTTGGATCCAAAACACTTAGCACTTAGTGGCTGGCAGGGAAAGGAGCCGCCATTTACCTTGTCAAATTCTTTATTAGAAGTACTGCCACTTTACTATAACACCGATTAGTAGTTTTTTAAACTTAAAAGATGAGTAAATTTGTTTCTTCAAAAGCAAGCCGCAACAAACGTATTCTTCCCAGTGGACTATAATATCAAAATTAAGAGCTACTTTTGTCTTTATGGTGTCTTGTCCATGGTTGGGGCCACATAAATATTTGTTGAATTGAATCAAACTCATTATAAAGGCTGAAAAAGCTGTGTAGGGATAAATGAAAATGATCTAAGTATGAGTGAAAGAAAAATCATAAAATAAAAAAGCATTTGTATTTCTAGCAGTTTGTATTTATCTTCTTTTATGACCATCTTTTGAGAAAGTCATAAGCATAAAAATAATTTCAGTCTATAATGACAAAAATTATGCCCAAATTATTATAACTATGATTGTTTAATGATTCGTAGTCATATACTTTACCTTTCTGATTGATATTTTAATGCATAATGCGGCTATTAAGAGGCATATTAACCTACCTTTTGACTCCAGACAATTCTCTTTAAACAAACTTTTTACTTATAAAATACTACTAGACATAAAATTTCTATTAATTTCTTTACATTTATATTTTCTCCACTTTGTTTCTCTTTTAATATTTCATAAAAATGAAGTTGTATTATATGGTGTCAACATGAATTACAAATAATAAAATCTGAGTAATCGTAAGTCTCAATGCTTAAAATTCTATTTCGTTTCTGTTCCTCTTTCCCCTTCCTAATAATCACAAAAACGTAAAGACATTTAATCTAAAAATCAAAATTTCACAAAAAAGAACTAATAATGCTAATTTTGTAATCCTGACTGTAATCCTAAATCCTGTATGATTGCTTCACTGAAAATAAACAATCTTTTCTATGAATCTATGTAAGAAAAGAATAACTGTGTGGGGCTTACAATTTCAGTAATTTATATGCTATGATTTCCCCTCTCCTCAGCTCTTTTTTACAAGGAATTTTCTACCAAAGCAAACTTTATGTTAAACTGGAACTGAGAGGACCCTGAATACCATTGAGAAAATTATCACAGGAAACAAAAGAAAGTATTTCAAAGGTAGTAATTTTCTCTTAGGATAAGTTTACAATCCTTTTCCCTCTGAGTTCCACAACTGAAACCCACTTAATAATTTGAGGTAGATTGTATTACTGTTCAAAAAATATTTATTTTCCCCTCATATTTTCTTTGGGAGGAGTGTAATTCTCTACTTCATTGATTCCACAGGCAGGCAGCTGTCTGAAGGAAAACCTCAATTGATGATATTGGCTTTGGGGCCAGATATGGGTGGCCAGGAAACTTCTTTACTAAGATATCCCGTCCTATTCCACCACTGAATATTGGGCTGCAAGAGGGCAGGAAGAAGATATGACAAAAAGATTATCACAAGAGTCTAGACTTCAAGTCTGATGCTGGAAAAGCAATAAAACTTTGAGGGGAGGAGAACGTCTTCACTGGGGTAGGGGGTACATATGTTTTGTGGGCAGAAAAAAAAAGTTGATATTTGTTATTCATAAAACAAAATGTGGGTAAATTGTATTATTATTCCAAAAATATTCATTCTCCTCCCCCCATCACTGGAGAAGTATGAGCTTCCCGGCATTGATGTTGGGCTTGATTATGTGATTTGCTCTCACCAAGGGAATGAGATGGCATATGACATACACCCTCTTCAGACAGAGACTTTAAACCTGCTTATGTGTTTCAGTTGTTTGGGTTTAGCCGCTTATCTATTTCCTTCTGCCATGAGAAAAATATGCCCCTGTTAGCCAGTGTTCCTTCATCCTGGATCTCAGAATGACAGATACGTTGCGCATACTATACCCAGGGCCTGGAGAAGAGATGCCTCAGTCATCCTACAGACTGTTGAACAAGGAATAAATTCCTTTTTTATTTTTATTTTTTCATTTTTTGAGACAGGGTCTTACTCTGTTGCCTGGGCTAAAGTGCAGTGGTGTCAATGTCAAACTCCTGGACTCAAGCAATCCTCCCACCTCAGCCTCCTAAAGTGCTAGGACTATAGGTGTGAGCCACCACATCCAGAAATAAATACTTTTTGATGTAAGCCATTGAAGTATTGGAGTTGTTTGTTTTTCAAAATTACCACAGAAAATTTTACTAATACACAATTCCATGTACATCAAATCAGCAATCTTCACTTACAAGAAGGCAAAAGTGACATTTCACCTGATTTTGTCTATCATACTTTTTTCCTACTTTCTCCCATTTTTGTATATTTTATATGCTTCACACTGTTGCAAAGACATGTTTTTTTGGTGTCTGTTGTTTTCAGCATACATCCCAACGACAGCCCATGGGCTACAGGAGATTCATAAATAAATTGTTGAGCTCATGAGTTCAACCTAGCTATTCTTTGAGACATACTTTAGAGACATTTATTTTGAGAAGATTTGTCTTTGTATGGTAAATTAGGAAGGCCTTGTCAAAAACTGCACATTAGATGCAGTTTTCATTTGGTGGGCTAAAACACAAAGCAACAAAACTTGTGATTACATTTAGTAGTGGCCTCATTGTTTATTATTCCATTATATGTTTTATCCCATTATATCAACACTTTTAGTTGAGATGAAGCATGTTCTGTTTTACAGTAATCCTAATTCTCATTAAAAAACTAAAGAGAAAAAAAATCATTGATAAATCAACCAATGTAAATGAAAGAAGGGAGTTAGTGCAGATAACAGAATTTTAGAATTTAAGAGTCCTCTTCTAGCTGCTCACAAAATTGACCAGAGGATTGTGCTGGCCCAGGAGCACCTTTTCATGCCAGAGTAGACAGCAGGGAACTGAAAACACAGCTGGGATGCTCAGATTACGTGTGTGACAAACCCCTAAGGAACTGCCAGCCAGATGCCCACAGTAAAGCCAGTGTTCTTTGTATAGCAGAGACATGAAACTAATGATGCATCCCATGATGCAGCCAGTAAGATAAAACCATCTGTTGGTTTATTTGTCCACCATTTTTGTCACTTATAGATGTGCATTAAGAAAAAAACCACATGGCATGGAAAGCAATTTACACGGGGAGGTTATTGGTATGTAGACATGGCCTAATGACTAGTTGCCCAGAAATTTGGAACTCTCTGTCACTGTGCTGTCTTATGTTGCACCGTCTACACTCTCGTGTGTGTGATCCAAGTAGCTTAAACAATTAAATTATTGGCAGCCATGAGTAAGCCATAAAATTAATTTATTAGTGTGAAATATTGATGCAGGAAATAAGAGGACTTGAGGAAAGTCAATCTTATTTTAATATCAATAGTTTTAAAAATAATGAAGAATCTTTGTGAAAATGATATACTTCAGTTTTTTCCCAAACTTGGCAGCATCCACAGCCATCAACAAGACCTTCCCTACAAGGCAGCAAAGTTTACTTTTGCCTCCTGTTACAAGTTTCTTTTAGATGCCTCTGACCTCCCCCTTCGCTTGCAGAGTCGTTCCTCCAGGAGGTGTATGTCGTCGATGTATGCCTGTGGTGTTATATGGGTCTTCAGGATAAATTCCTCTAAAACCTAGAGAATTAATATTTTAGAGGCTTTACTGTATACTTGTATGTCACTCATTTAATTTTGAGTAGGTAGTCTACTTACATTTTTTAATAACTAGGAATCACGAAGATATTTACTATTAAGTATTTTGTTTCAGTCTTGTTTCCAGTTGTCTCTGCTCTCATTCATTCACTAAGAAAGTCACTTTTATTATTCTCTTGTGTTTCATTTCAGATATATTTAAGCATATATAAAATATAAATATATATTCTCTTCCTTTCCCCACTATTTTTGAATCAAATAATAGAATACCATATACAAAGTTTTTTATGTTGTCATTTTTTAAAAAACTTACAATGTACTTTGGAGATTTTGCATTCAACTATGCAAGAAATTCTTCTTTTTAATTACTATAAATTCACTTTACTTATATTAATATTAACAGTGTAAAAGGTCTGTATGTTCCTAAAAGTAGTTTAAATATTAAATAGAAAAATAATACATAATTCAGTTACATAATCAGTTTTATCAATTTTTTTTCCTAACGGCAGGCAAATT
>RJWJ010044280.1:0-12241 GCA_004363605.1 Indri indri | reverse complement strand
TAACAGGGGATTTCAACACTCCACTTAATGAGCTGGACATATCTTCCAAACAGAAAATAAGCAAAGAAATAATGGACTTAAACAGAGCTCTTGAACAAAAGGGTCTGACAGATCTCTACAGAACATTCCACCCAAATAAAGCCGAATTTACATTCTTCTCATCAGCCCACGGAACTTTCTCCAAAATTGACCACATACTGGGCCACAAATCAGACCTCAACAAATTCAGAAAAATAGAAATTATACCATGTACTTTCTCGGACCATAGTGGCTTAAAATTAGAGTTCAATTCCAACAGAAAAACTCGCTACCTCATAAAGTCATGGAAATTAAACAATCTATTGTTGACTAACTCCTGGGTGAAGGAGGAAATACAAAGGGAAATCATTTTTGCAATATCTTTATTCTTCAACTCTTTCCAGAAGGGTTTTCAGGGAATTAATCTTTCAGGTTAGGGAGGACCATCACGTTATTTCCATGATACCTTATTTATTTGAGGCTTGGCTTAATTTCCTTTGAGTCTGAGCCTGGGATTGTGTACAAATCTGTATTACCAGTGTAGGCTAATTTCAGAGCAACATATTTTTATCTAGTGACTTGTATTTGTTCTAAGACTATGTAACATTTTAGAAATTGGAAAAAGTAATTTATTTTCTCTGTTTCATCTTTATTAAATGGTACAAAAAATGGGACTAGTCAGTTATCTGATGGAAAAGTTCTACCAAAACAGTGTCTACACAAGAGCCAGAAAATCCCATTCCTAAATACAGGCTAAGAATAATAATAATAAAGCATCATTGTATTTTCTGCTTCAATTGTCAGAAATTTAACCCATGAGGTTCTTATTTTCCTCTAAAAGAGTCTTAGAAAGTAGTCATTGATGAGTCAGTGCATCATTTTTCCTAAACCCAATGTTCCTTATCTGTATTTTTTGTCAGAAGATAGGGTTTCGATACCATATATTTGCACAGTATTTTCCCCTTATCCAAAGTTCCAAGATTCATAGCAGATGCCTGAAACCATGGATAGTACTGAACCCTGTATACACTGTTTTTTCCTCTACCTACATACCTATGATAAAGTTTAATTTCTAAGTTAGGCACAGTATGAGATTAGCAATAACTAATAATAAAATAGAAAATTATAAAATACACTATGAGTAATGTAAACCTGTGCTCTGTCTCTTGAGATCTCTTCTACATACCTTATTGTACCATACTCACCTAGTTTCTGACCTCAACTGATCTCAGATAACTGAAACCATGAAAAGCAAAAAAGGTGCAAAGACTAAGGTTGGGCACCTGGTCACCTGTGGTACCTGCAGTGAGATCACAAAGGGGCAGTCAGTATGAAGGATCACTGACTAATAAGTGAATTGAAGTTTTGGCAGCAATAACAAGTATGCGTGCATTCCTTCTGAGGGTCTCAGATATGAGCAGGGCAGTGCTTAGGCCTTATCACTATTAGATGAGCCTAAGTACACTGGAGTATTCTGTTTTATCCTTACTTCATAGTAGGGGCAGCAGCAACACAGGGTGGGTTCAGGGATAGGAATCTCCCCACCCATGGGGGAAATCTACCTGAATGTTACTAACAAGTGATGGAGCAGTATTAGCAAAAAGCTGACAAAGGACAACACAGTCTCCGCAACCACCACTGTGTCATGAACAAAAGAATATCCTTGCCTTCATGAATTTACATTCTAGACAGAACAGGCAAGCAACAAACAATATGCAACTTATTTACTTATGCCTAATATGTTAGAAGATTATAAGTGCTCTGGTGAAAAAAGAGTATAGTGTCATAAAGAGGATCCAAAATGCCCAGGGCAGGTAGATTCAATTTTAAATGAAGTAGTCAGGATGGGCCCATTGAGAAAGTGATGCATGAGCAGAGACTTAAGGAAGGCCAGGAAGTTAGCCATGTGGGTCTCTGGAGGAAGAGCAATCCAAACCAAAGAATAGCCAAAGCAGGGTTCTCAAGATCAAATATCTGCCACCTGCTGTGGGCCACTTCATATCTGCTCAACCGCACCACATTCGTCCACTGCGGGGGTGACTGGTTCCTTAGTGGCTTATGTCAACTTCTTCTGCCACACACTTCTCAACTCCTGCCCTAGGACTTCTCTAACTGAAAGCAGCTTAACACACACATATGACTCAGAGGTATAGGGGACCACCCTTGACCACTGCAGGATGGAGCCAATGGATAAATTCTTCCCCCTTGGCTTCCAGGTAGACATTTCTGAGATGCATTTCACAGGGCTCCTCAGAATGTCCCGCCCTGTTTCATTTCCCCTAGTCTTCATTTCTCCTTCCTGGAATCACTTTCCCCAATAACTACCTGCATGCAAGACATTATCTCAGGTTGTCTCACTGGAGTACATCTGGCATGTCCAAGGAATGGCAAAAAGGACAGAGGACTGGGGCTCACAGAGCAGGCAAAGGGGAGTAGGGGAGAGGATCAGAGTGGCAATGGGGGCAAAAGTCGTAGGGCCTTTTAGGTCACTATAAGGATTTGTCCTCTGAAGTGGAGAAAGATGCTCCACTTACATTTTAAAAGAATTACTCTGGTTACCATGTTGAGAAGGGACTGCAGTGGGGCAAAGGCAGAGGCAGGGAGCCCACTTAGCAGGCCATTGCACAGATGGTGATGGAGTGGACCAGGTTAAGAGTGGAGATGTTGACAAGTGGCCAGATAAACAGGGCCAAATGATTATCCTACTATGAATATATTGTCCGCAAGATATGAGAGACATGAAGAAATCAAGTATAATTTGGGGCTGTGGCCCGAATAACCAGAAGGAGAACCAGCCATTAATTGAAATGAAAAGGAAAGGTTGAAAGATCTAGAATTCAGTTTTACACATGTGAGTTTAAAATGTCTAGTAGGCACCCAAAGGTGGGTGCTTAGCATGTGAGTCTGGTATTTGGGAGGGAGGCCTGTGCTACAGGCCAATATCTCTGATAAACATAGAAGCAAAAATCCTCAACAAAATACCAGCAAACCAAATCCAACAACACATTAAAAATATTATCCATCATGATCAAGTGGGTTTCTTCCCAGGGATGCAATGATGGTTAAATATATGCAAATCAATCAATGTGATACATCATACCAACAGAAGGAAGGACAAAAACCATATGATTGTTTCAATTGATGCTGAAAAAGCATTCAATAAAATTCAACATCCTTCATGATAAAAACTCTAAAAAAACTGGGCATAGAAGGAACTTACCTCAACATGATAAAAGCCATATATGACAGACCCACAGCGAGTACCATACCAAATATGGAAAAACTGAAAGCCTTTCCTCTAAGATCTGGAACAAGACAAGGATGCCCACTTTCACCACTGTTATTCAACATAGTACTGGAAGTTCTAGCTAGAGCGATCCGACAAGAGAAAGAAATAAAGGGCATCCAAATTGGAAAGGAAGAAGTCAAATTATTTTTGATTGCAGATGATATGATCTTATACCTAGGGAAATCTAAAGACTCCACCCAAAAACCATCAGAACTGATAAACAAATTCAGCAAAATTGCAGGATGCAAAATCAGCATACAAAAATCAGTAGCATTTCTATATGCCAACAGTAAACAATCTGAAAAAGAAACCAAGAAAGTAATCCCACATATGATAGCTACAAACAAAATAAAACACCTGGAAATAAACTTAATCAAAGAAGTGAAAGATCTTTCTAATGGAAACTATAAAATATTAACGAAAGAAATTGAAGAGAACACCATAAAATGGAAAGATATCCTATGCTTGTGGATTGGAAGAATCAATATTGTTAAAATGTCCATACTACCCCAAAGCAACCTACAGAGTCAATGCAATCCTCATCAAAATGCCAATGATATTCTTCACAGAAATAGAAAAAATAAAACTAAAATTTATATGAACCCCAAAAGACCCAAAGTAGCCAAAGCCATCCTGAGCAAAAAGAACAAAACTGTAGGAATCACATTACCTGACTTCAAATGATACTACAAAGCTGTAGCAACCCAAACAGCATGGCATTGGCATAAAAACAGACACATAGACCAAGGGAAGAGAATAGAGAACCCAGAAATAAATCCACACATCCACAGGTTGTGTCAAACCTATCTTTGACGAAAGTGCCAAGAACATATAGCAGGGTAAGGACAGTCTCTTTAATAAATAGTGCTGGGAAAACTGGATATCCATATGCAGAAGAAGGAAACTAGACCACATGTAGAAGAATAAGACAAGACCCTTCCCTCTCACCATATACAAAAATAAAATCAAAATAGATTAAAAACTTAAATCTAAGACCTGAAACTATGACACTAAAGAAAGAAAACATGGAGAAACGCTTCAGGACATTGGTCTCAGCAATGATTTCTTGAGTAATATCCCCAAAG
The DNA here is from genome assembly GCA_004363605.1 of Indri indri. Taxonomy (NCBI): domain Eukaryota; kingdom Metazoa; phylum Chordata; class Mammalia; order Primates; family Indriidae; genus Indri; species Indri indri. The sequence goes on along the minus strand of RJWJ010044280.1, from coordinate 7,849 downwards.
CACAGTCAACTAAAACAAAATTGGACAAATGGATCACATCAAGCTAAAAAGCTTCTGCACAGCAAAGGAAACAATCAACAAAGTGAAGAGACAACCCACAGAATGGGAGAAAATATTTGCAAACTACCCATCTGACAAGGGATTAACACTAGACTATATAAGGAGCTCCAACAACTCAATAGGAGAAAAATCAAGTAACCTGATTAAAAAATGGTCAAAGGATCTGAATAGACATTTCTCAAAAGAAGACATACAAATGGCCAACAGGCATACAAAAAATTCTCAACATCAGTCACCAGAGAAATGCAAATCAATACTACAATGAGATATCATCTCACCCCAGTTAAAATGGCTTTTATCAAAAAGACAGGCAATAACAAATGCTGGAGAGGATGTGGAGAAAGGGGAACCCTTGCACATTATAGGTGGGAATGTAAATTAGTGCAACTTCTATGGAAAACACTATGGAGGTCCCTCAAAAAACTGAAAATAGGACTACTATACGACCCAGCAATCCCACTGCTGGGTATATATCCAATGGAGGGGAAATCAGTACATCGAAAATATTTCTTCACTCCCATGTTTATTGCAGCACTATTCACAATAGCCAAGATTTGGAATCAGCCTAAATGCCCATCAACAAATGACAGGATAAAGAAATCGTGGCATATATACACAATGGAATATTATATAGCCACAAAAAGAATGAAATCCTGCCATTTGAAACAACATAGATGGGACTGGAGAACATTATCTTAAGTAAGATAACCCAAGGACAGAAAGACAAATCTCACATATTCTCACTCATATGTTGGAGCTAAATATTAAAAACAATTGCTCTCATGGAGACAGAGAGTAGAATGATGGTTACCAGAGGCTGGGAATGATAGCAGGGAAAAGGGGATGGTTAATGGGTGAAAAGGGAAAAGGGAAAATTGAGGATGGTTAATGGGTGAAAAAATATATTAATAGATAGATAGAATGAATAATATTTGATAGCTCAACAAAATGACTATTATCAACGATAAATTCGGGTACACTTTAAAATAACTAAAAGAGTAAAATTGGAATGTTCCTAAAACAATGATAAATGCCTAAGGTGATGGATGCCCCAATTACCTTGATTTGATTAATTCACATTGTATGCCTGTATCAAAACATCACATGTATCCTACAAAGATATTTAATTATTATGTTCCCATAATTCAAAATAAAAAAAATTTTTAAATAAAAATTTTAAAAAAAGTATTGAAAGAGTTTTCTTCCTTTCTTCCAAAATTGAACCTTACCATATTGTTTACCCATATTATTATAACTTTTAATTCAGTCACATAAATATTGCTTTCAATATTAATTAAATCACATAAACATTGCTTTGAATAATTAATACAAACACTTTTTAGAACACATTAAAAGCTGGAGAGGAGAAAAATATGAAGCAGTAAACAGATAGGATATTCATACTTGTATCTCTGCTAACCAACAGCATCAATTCAATGATCCATTTTATACACATACTGGTTACATTAACCCCAGTGATCTCGCTTTTTTCCTCTACAACATTTGTTCCAACTCCACTTTCTCTGATTTCACTTCTATTCATCTTTTCTGACCCAAAATTGGCCAGATGAGTTAAGAAGCCCAATATCAACTGTACCAACCACACCAAGGATTTCTTTACAGTGCAGTCAATATTCCACATGTTTTGGTTAATAAAAAGAACCACAACTGTTTTTCATGATCTTTTTTACTGCCTTGGTCTTTAATATTTTATAAGGTTTCTTCTTCCTCCTTTGATAAATAACAATTCTATTCAAACAGTGACTCATTATTGTACGATTTCCTTAACTAACAATTACACTTTATTCTTTTTAAATCTAAGAACTTAACTATGTATTTTGTTAAACTCATTTGTTTTATTTATTTCATAACCAAAGAAAGCACGTCTTAGAAGAATGCATCAAACCCATTCACTGCATGAAAAAAGTATCATAAACTGAAATGTTATAGGTAAGAAAATGTAAATCAAATTCTTCATTGCTGTTGAAAATTCACTCTACTGATCCATCACAGGCCAAATGAGTTGTTAAAAAAAAATCAACACTAAAGCAATGAAAACCTTATTCCATCATGTAAGTGTTACTGATCAAAGGAAGCCAATAAAGATCAAACTATGTTGACTGATTCTTTCATAATTGAACTTCTAAATGTTCATAAATGTTGTTAACCAACTTACTTACTCCAATTAATATCTTAAATTGTACAATTACAGATCAAAGCACAAATTCTACACAGTAAGAAATAAAATACATGCGTCATAAAGTAATTTTGCAGTATTGTGAGGCATATTTACAAGTTATGGAAACTTCAGGGTATTTTTGAGCCTGAAAAGTCTAGCCTCTCTCTGTTTTCTCAAATAAGTTCCCAACCCTCCTAGCTATTACTTTATCTTTTGCTCAACTCAGTATCTCTTCAGAAAATCTTCCCAGGATGTCATCCAAATTTCAAAATAAAATGTTTTGCCTTATTTGGGAATAGGGTCTTTGCAGATGTAATTAAGTTAAGGATCTTGAAATGGAATTATCCTGGATTTAGAGTGGGCCCTAAATTTAATAACTGGTGTCCTTATAAGAAAAAAGAGAGATTTGAGACAGGCACAAGGAGAAGAAGGTGTTGTGAAGATGGAGAAGAGATCAGAGTGGTAAGTCCACAAGCCAAGAAACCAAGGATTGCCAGTAGCCACCAGAAGCTCAGAGACAGGCATAGTACAGGTTCTCTCAGAGCTTGTAGAAGGAATCAACCCTGCCAACACCTTAATTTTGGACTTCCGACTTCCAAAACTGTCAGAGAATAGATTTCTGTTATTTCAAGCTACCCATTATTTTGAGTTTGTGGTAGCTTACTATGGCAGCCCTAAAAAACCAATATGAATGGTTAAACAATAAGACAAATATTAGTTGCAAAGAACCTAAAAATTAGCAGATCACACACACTGTACATCAGGTACCCCAGTTTTACTTATGCATATTTACAAATGAATACTTTTCAATTCTATTCCATTTTCAAGCTGGATGGCTGATGAAATCCTCCAAATTTTAGAGGCTATTTGGAAAATATCCTCTTATCTTCTTGTTATCTATAATATGCCTTATCTGTCTGATTGTTTCCTTTTGCGTTATCTCCAAAGAAAAGTTTCAGTCAGCTGCCAAGAGCAAATTTGGAAAAGATATTTCACCCAGTTCTGTGATTGTCATTGGCAATACAAAGAAAAGGACCTTTTTTATATTGCCTGGTGTTGGAAAGGAAAAGATATCCAGATAATTAAATTACTCTGTTCTGTCAATCTCTGATTGCAGAAGAAAGACCTTTGGTCCATGGAAGAACAACATTCTGCAAGAACATACCTGAATGTTTTGGCTGAGTTCTCTCATAGTCTATGGATAGTTATTCTCTTCAGAAGTGAAATACAGGAAGAAACAATATAAATCACAGAATATTCTAAGCCTGCATCTTAGAATTCTTTCATTCATTTGTTCAACAAATGCTTTATTGAGATTCTTTTTTGACTTAGACATTGAGTTAGATACAGTGAACACAAAATCATTTAAATCTTTCTTTTTTTCAAATGGTTAGAGAAATCAGAGAAAACATTATAATGTGGTATTAAAAAGAACTATTTATAGAGATACAGACAAAATGTTAAAATAGAATGAAACAACTAACTCTGCCCAAAAGGACTTAGAAAGACGTCACCACACCAGACTTCCAGGAAGAGTCCATGGAGGAGGCTCTTGATGTGTGGAAGGTGAAGAAAGCAGTGAAGGGGACATAAGGACAAATGGGAGTGTTCTCACACCTGCCACATCTTGCAAAAGAATACATGTTCTCTGGCATAAAAGGGAGAATTGGCCTTACTCAAATTGATTCCAATTTACATATGTTCTAACAGTGAGAGTTAAGCTATTGAGATCTGAATTAACAATACCATGAGAGAGTAGAATCAGCCAAAAACAAAGTCAGAGAAGCCAAAGTCTCACTCCTGGACTCGGGGGCCACTCTATAGAGTCTCTTAGAGCTAATAGCCATGAACCTAAGGAAAGCCTGGGGCCACACAGAATATTTATAACACACGGCTCTACACTGTTAAAGAAAATGTTCTGGAAGAGAAGAGGAAACAAAGCTATGGTCCAAGAAGAGAAAGAAATCAAGCTCACCATGAAGAGAAATAATTCTAAATCAGACACACTCACATTTCTTAATTCTGAACATGTTGAATTTCTTTTATCACTTTAACTATTGCTCAGCTCCATAGTGTATAAGCCTGTGTGGCAAGGATATAAAGGCATTTCTATAAAGCAGTGAAACTAGTTTTTATTTATATTTTATTTTATTTTATTTATTTATTTGAGACAGAGTCTTGCTCTGTCGCCCCAGCTAGAGTGCAGTGGCGTCATCATAGCTAGTTTTTAAACAAATTTGTCTGAACTTGGAGCTTTAAATAAGGGGTTCCCTTTTAATAATCTCCCAGAAAACCCTATACTATTGTGGTGAGACACCCAGCTATAAGTGAAATTTGTGAACTGTGTTTTTATTTTTGTCATCTTCTCTTCTCTAGCTACAAATGTGCCAGATATTCTCGTGGGAATCACTAGAGGTGGCCCCAACCTGAAGGGTCATAGGCATCTTGGAATAATTGGAGGCTGATGCCAAGACAAATAAATCACTTTTGAGTCATGAAAAGCAGTACCCTTCAGAATGGTGGCGCACATCCAAAAGTGAAAGCTTGAAGGGAGTACCTTTTAAAAGGGTATTTAATAGTTCTAGTGTGCAGTAAAAGAAGGTTTATTCAAACTTTTTCTGGTTCAAATATTGAAAAGAATGACATTTGTCTCTTAATGATCCCTGTAGGAGTAGGAAAGGGGCCTGTTGATGGATTCCTGGGACACAGGTGCAAAACCCCAGCTAACGTCGCTGAGCAGACAGGACTCCAAGCGTTCTGTGGTTAGAGAACTGAGCATCCCACTCTAGAAACAAAGATGCAATGATATAAGTAGCTCAGGAGGGCAGGCAAGGGTACACTAACAGAGCTGGCTCCTCACCAGCCATAACAGGAAGTCAAAAAGAAGGTCCAAAATTGAGCAATAAAAATAACTATAGATGCATATCATTGAAAAATATGAAAGTGACCACCAGAAGACAGAAGAAACAGATAAAGGAGCTGAAAATGTTTCTCTTTGGATGCCTGAACTGAAGGACAGGGAGGGTAGGCCAAGGGCCATCCATTTTTGAAATACAAATGTTTGTTATAAATAATGAGCATGCATTCCTTTGAAAAAATATTTAAGGAACCAAAAGCAAAAAAATACTGTATTGTCCAAAATAATCCAGAACTGATGTTTTATTTCAATTAATAAGATTCATCTTAAATAATGTGCTTTCATCCCTTTAAAAAAAATTTCACAATTTTATTTTTTATCTAGCTCCTTGCTAACTGATAAGAAATCCACATGTCTTCATTACGCAAATTTGTAACCATGCCTAGGAGGCTAGGTGTAAGAAAAGGTGGAATATCTTTCATTATTTGGGGGTTACAGGTAATGCGGCAAAAAGAAAAAAGGGGAAGGGAGAATCTTTCCCTCCAAGCGTGAGAAGGTTAGAGGAAGCACTAGATTTCACATTTTAATATGGAAAACAAATAGCATAGATGCAGAGATAAAATTATTTGTGTTAAAAAAAACCAACAAATATAGTTGCGACCATTGTTCCAGTTTCAATTTCTGTGTGTTTGTGCATGTTGGGGATGAGGGAGAGGGAACTGGGAGAAAAGGCATCCCATTGGGTTGGAGGAGTAGGGGAACAGGAGGTAGCCTGAAAAAGAGGATGAGGCCAGAGAAGGTAACTTCAGGGAGGGAGAGCTGGGAAAGGAGAATAGCTGTGGAAAATCCAAAATGCATGGAAAAATAAAAATCAGGTTGAGGAACCTCGATTAGGTATTTTTTTCTGGGATATGTGCCAGGAAAAAAGCATACTAACTCCAAGAAATCTCAGTAAGAGATTTAGGTCAAATAAGTTCCATCTGACTCTTCAGGGACCTTAAGAATGAACTAAGACTTAGAATAGACCTTGCATTTTTAACATCGGGAGGCCCCAGTTTGAACCAGAAATAAAAATTGAAAGTGAAGTTAAATTTGAAACTGGAATAATAACACACGTGAAATGATTTTAAAATGAAAGTGGCACAACTTTGCAATCTCTTTTTGGGTGTTTTCTTAGTCCATTTCTGCTGCTGTGACACAATACACAGACTGGATAATTTACAAACAATACAATTGTATTTGGCTCACAGTTCCAGAGGCTGGGAAGGCACCTGGTGCCTTCTGCACCTGGTGCAAAGGGTCTGCACCTGGTGAGGGCCTTCTCATTGCATCAAAACATGGTGAAAGGCATCACATGGCAAGAAAGCATGCATGGGGCAAGGGTAGGAAAAGGACCAGACTCATCCTTTTTATTAGGAACCCACTCCTATGATACTAACCCACTCCTATGAATCCATACATGAGCACAGAGCCCTTAGGACCTAATCACCCTTTACACGTCCCATCTCCCAACATTGTTGCACTGGGGATTAAGTTTCGAATACATGAACTTTGGAGGACACATTCAAGCTATAGCAGGTGTATTTAAGCTCCTTGCCTCTATATATTAATCATGACTGTGGCTCTTGGGATACATGCTTAGAATTGGCCAATAACTGCCTGGTTTATAAGCAGGCAGTTATTATCTATTAATAATTAGAATCCCTATTGATATTGTATCTTTGCAGAACTGCCTGGTGACCAAGGCAAAAAACTTAGTTGCCATGTTCACTTGGGCTCATCTCATTATCTCCACTAGCTAGTGGATCTCTACTAAACAGTGACTGAATATGAGATCACTAAGGAAGCTTTGAAGAAATGCCAATGCCCAAACCTCATCCCAGATAAATTAAATTCATATTACTGGGTATACGGCCCAGGCACTGGTATTTTTTTAAAGCTTCCCTGAATATTGTAGTGGGCCACCAGGTTTGTTAGCCACTGTCGTAGACATTTGTTTCTGCTGTGACTCTGTTATCTGGTGCGGAGCTGAGTGACGATGTCATGAAACAAAGACAGCCAACTGGGAAGAATATTTTCATCCCTTTCTGATCCTTTCACATACCAGGCTCTTGAAACATGCCTACTACAATAATAAAATCTCTCTTTTGTTACACAGGCTTTTGTTCCTTTTTGTTCTTTTGTTTTGTTTCATTATACCCAATATGTTTGGCAGAACCCAGTAAAATAATTAGAATGTAAAAAAAAAAAATCTAGATAACTGAGGATTATTTTAAAAAGTACACCTGATATATCCAAATAATAGACAGAAAAATCTATTCCTTCATTGAAACTTACGGAAAGTGTCTCAGTTCTTTAATTTATATTGATAGCAGAGAAGGTGTCCTGACCTTTATATCATGAGATATGGCTTTATTTTAGCTGGTGTCCAGGAAACTATGTGAGATTTTTTTTTTTATAAGTTCCCCTGATTTTTGTCTTCTTAGAAGCAGGACTTCTTGTTGTGCCAAAAGTCAATGACTTCAAATTAGGGTAGAAAATGGCGGATTAGGGATGACCTCCTGGCTCTCTGCTCCCTGAGTGGAAGGTGCAGAACACGGACACCCACGCGCGAGTGAGGCGCTCTCCCGTAGGATCAGCTTTGTGAATCTACAGAGAAGCAGCGAGGGACAAGCAGTGCCCGGGAAAAACAAGGTGAAGTGGAGAAACGACCGCAAATACCGGAGAGCGCGGGTCAAACAGTGGGGAGTGCA
>RJWJ010044279.1:0-12244 GCA_004363605.1 Indri indri | reverse complement strand
AGTGATCCTTCTCCTTACTACAGTCTAGCAATACCAGCAGCAAGAACAAAACTGGAAAAACAAAATGTCAGTCTCTCTACAAACCAGTCTGTGGTTCTGATGGAAAAACCTATGGTAACCGCTGTGTATTTAATGAAGCAAGGAGGTAAGAAGGCTTTGTATTTCTTTGTATCAGGAAGTACTTTTCTGATTCATAGGCAATAAAGACTATTTATCTCCACATCTCTCTAGTTATCTCTCAACAGTGGCTTGGCTATAATTTGTCCAAAGGAAGCAAAAAGATACTTAACCCTTGAACAGCAAATTCAGTCGATATCTGGGGGAATGTGGTTTATTCAGTTATTAAAGTAGGAGCAAATTTACTTTTGAGTCATTCATTCCTCAAATATTTATTGAACACTCACTAGATACCAGGCAGTACTTTAAGAAGTGGAGGGGGGGGCTGGTATGGGGGTTTATGCCTGTAATCCCAGCACTTTGGGAGACTGAGGGGGGAGGATTGCTATTACTTGGTCCTTAATTTCTCTCATTATCTTTTTTTCCCCCAGGTTGAGTAATGGAAAACTGAGTCTGAAGCATGAGGGGAAATGTTAAACATGTATATGGACCAAGTTACCTGGAACTTCAAAATTTACTTGCAATTTTCTTTAAACAATTATTTCCCTGGGTGTTCCACTGTGAGGTCAGCATGTATCTTACAGATCTGATGGATCCTATATTATTCTCAAGTTTGCTCCAAGGCAAATAAAGTTAGTTACAGAGTAGCTTCTGGTTTCTGGAATTATTTATTTTCTAGGTTTCCCCAAATCTTGTAATTACCTATGATCCTCTGTTTCCAAAGTGCCAAAACAGTCATGAATCCTGGTCTTTCCTTCAGTGCTAATACTTCAGGGCCTAGGTCAACAATCTGTAAACCCTAATAGATCTAAGAATCTCAGGATTGTATGTAAAAACAAAAAAATAAAGATCCTCGTGTTAGAAATACTAATATAGGTGTCTGGTAGAGCTAAAGTACCTGCAATTTTAAACCACACTCCTATTTGTTTTTAATGAAGGTTATATCTAGACATGATGCGAAACTGATTTAAGATGTTTTGAGGATACGTTAATTGTCTTCAGAGGGTCCGTGGAGCCATGTGCAAAATAAATTCTATATGTACTTTTTTCTCAAGATAAGGCCCAAAACTTTCATTAGATTCTTAAAGAGATATGTGACTATAAATATATTTCAAAATTATAGATGTATAGACATTTAAATGTAAAAATTTAACATTTATATGAAGTTGTGTTTTAGCTCATTTGGGGGAGTAAATATATATATTGATACCCATTTTACATATAGTTCAATGAAATAATCTGTAAATATAAAATCATTTTTCTTTTGGATATCATTATGGTCCTTATAAATAAATACTCAACCGTCAGAATCAACTGCAGGAAGCAGTCACACTGTTAGGTTTATAGATGTGGATATGCAAATAGCATTAAACAGTAACACTTATATACTGAAATAGTCCAGCAGCTTTGGAATATATGACTACTGGGCATGTGGAATAAAAAATAATGTGTAAGTTAAATCAATTAAAAGGTTATAAATCATCAACAAACAGCACCAATTATAAATTAATATCCTAGGCAAAAAAAGTACCACAGTTGGCAGTTGATCTCAGAATACTGGAGACAAAGTATGTAAAACAACATGTGTGACACTATGTGTTCTTTCTAACTCCCAGTAGTAATCTACCACTGCCTTAGGGTCATTCGTGGTCAACAAACATCAATAAAGCGTCTAGATAGCTTAGAATAAAAGGTATGAATAGAATAATATCAAGATTGAAGAAAAGTGAGCTAAATATTAGACATAATGAGCTTAATGGCAGGATCAGAGCTGTTAAAAATGTCAGCAGAGGTTGGCAATGAAGGAAAGTACTTTTACAGCCCTGGTTTCAATCACTGGAGGCAGATTTTGCAGTTGGCAATTCAGACAGCAATTGATATTTGGAATATATAGATTCAATATAACAAACGCAGCAGGAACAAATTCACTGGAATAGGGCTCACAGCCAAAATTGAACTGTAGAGACAAGCTGTGGTATCAGACAGGGTTAGGAATTAAATCTAAGGAGAGGAAAACAACAGTAGCCCAATGTGCTATGGAGAGCTACGGTCTGGAAAAGCGAGGAAGAGAAGATGTATTAATAAAATGTTGTACAAGCCATTAAAACAAGTATTATTAAGGGCATTCAATCCTGCATCTCATTAGCAATGAGCAAAATTCAAGAATCAACTGCAGATTCTCTTCCCAAACTCCACCCCATACTTTTGACTCCTGGAATCTAATGACTCACCAGGAAACTCAGCCTCAAATTCAATTGGATAGAATCTAAGTAAATTTTCCTCTATATTGACCTGGTCCCAGTATCCCAGGTTGTTTCATCATTATTTGAATTAATTGAAGATTAAATAGATTAGAATGACCAAGTTCTTAGCAAAACACCTCATACAATAGGAAGTAAATGAATTCTTTTGAAGTTAATATACTTTCATAGGAAGAATAAAATTTAATACTGGAAAATACTTTAGGATTTAATCAAATATCATTGATGCTTAATAAGTTATCTTAGTTACGTTTGATGTATTTGTATATGCCTAGCAAACAATACAGTTTAAGCTAAACATAGACCTCAGCTTTCAGACATGCTGATTCCACTGCAGAAACAGAATTTGTCCTCATGTCTTCTCACAGAAGAGACAATTGCTTTTTAAAGTTGCGATTATGTTAACACCTACATTGAAATCTCCAGGATTCCATAACAGTTTCTTAAATGCCAGAAGATTAAAGATTCAATGAAGTTTTATATTTACTAAGAGCTTTCACACACACATACAACAAAAATAGCTATGTTTTTATGTTTTGCCATTTGATTTATCTCAGGAAAGTATTCTGTGATTCAGGAATTCTATTGAGCCTAGTTAGGCTGTGTGTTTCTAAGAATTTGTCCATTTCCTCTACCTTTTTAAGTTTACGTGCATAAAGATTTTTATAGTATTCAGAGATGATATGTTGTATCTCCATGGTATCAGTTGTAACTTCTCCTTTTTCATTCCTGATTAAGCTTATTAGAGTTCTTTCTTTTCTGTTTCCAGTTAATTTAGCAAGAGGCCTGTCAATTTTGTTTCTTTTCAAAGAATGAAGGTTTTGCTTCATTAATCTTTTGTATAGTTCTTTTATTATTGATTTCATTTAGGTTTGTTCCGATCTTGGTTATTTCTTTTCTTCTGCTGGGTTTGGGATCGGGCTGCTCTTTCTTTTCCATTTCCTTGAGATGGTTCATTAGGATTGCTGATTTGTGATCTTTCTGTCTTTTGAATGTAGGCATTTATGGCTATGAATTTTCCTCTCAGGATTGCTTTAGCTGTACTCCACAGATTTTGATAACATGTGTTCCCTTTATCATTTAGTTCAAAGAATCTTTTGATTTTCATCTTACTGTCCTCCTTGACTCAACTATGGTTCAGCAGTAGGTTGAAATTTTCTTTATTATTTTGGTTGTTTCATGATTATTAATTCATCCTTGGTGGATTGAATGACTTACTATTGAGTGAAAATTATTTATCAGACAAATACCACTACACCTGTATATAAAAGTTTTGCTTTGGCTCTTATGGTAAAGTCATTTTAGAAATGATTCAATTAGTATAATCTGTAATATAAAACTACGACATTCAATGTATAGTCAAATGAAACCTTTGTTAAATGTTATTACCTTAACAGATCTGTGCACTTTGAATACCATGTTATTGTGTAGAATAAATAAAACTCTGGTTAACATTTTGGATTTTTCATACTGGACAAGTTAGTTAGAGTGAACTTTTCTAGTTGCATTTGGATTGATACTTTCTGAAGCATTTATTTGATTCAGGATGTCTGGGCTTTGTATTAAGTGTCTACACAGTAACTGGAGGCAAGAAGACCCTGGGTGAAGAGTTGGAGGAAAGAGCAGAATAGATGCATTTGAGTTGGAAGCTAGGTACAGGGGTCTTACCTTGGTCTTGGTCTTCCTGGGCCTCTGGGTTTCTTATCCAATTGTTACTTCACAATCTCAGGTGTGCACAATTAATATTTGTTGTATGAATGGAAAATATTATTTTGCACAAACTTTCCTCTTTATGTATTGTTGCTTACAATTATGTACAGTAAGGTGGCTTTTTCAATGATCAGTATACCACAAAACTACATGAATACTATATGCCTTGTAGAGTTTGTTGTAATAACCCTAACATCTAGGAGCTGGAAGGCCACAACACCAAAAGGATGTTTGTAAAAGAACAAGGTGGTTCAGAAAGGTTAATTTCTCTGTGTCCGTGTACTGTTTCAGAAAGCAGTGTAGGACAGTGGCAGTAATGGCTGTGTATCTTGATCTTCTGACTGGCTTGAGAGAGTGACCAGGATTGTCTTAAAGTCTTCCCTGGAGCTTAATAAAGCCAACAGTTACTCTCCATGTCATCCAGCAGACTGGAGGAGAAGCTTTGGTATTTAATGTCACAGTTGGAGAATGTTAAATTGCATAAGAGTAGGTCATGTTAATAGTAAATATTTTTTGATTTATTAAAGTTTTTTTTATTATGACAATAAATAGACCTTCCTTACTAAAATGAATTATATTGAAATGCAGAAAAAGAAAAAGAAAATCTTAATCCCAACATCGAAAAGCAACCAATTTTAATATTCTGGTATATTATCTTCTATTAATTGTTTAAATTTATTTTTAATTATTATGGGTATATAATATTGTATATATTTATAAGGTATGTGCGATGTTTTGATATTGTATATATTTATAAGGTACATGTGATGTTTTGATACAGACATACAATGTGTATTAATCAAATCAGGGTAAATGGGGTTTCCATCACCTTAGGCATTTATTCTTTGTGTTAGAAACATTTATTATCTTCTATTAATATTTGATCTTTTTTCTTAATTATTACCATAGACTATATACACAGATTTTACACATTGATTTAAATGCTTTTATGATTATAAAAATAATAAATGTGCCTACTAGAATGGTTTGAATAAAAAAAAAGAAGATAAGATATGTTCATGAGGATGTAGAGAAAGTGTAACCTCATATATTACTGGTGGGAATGTAAGAAGGATAGCATTCTGGATAATAGTTTGTCAGGTTTTTAAAAAGTTCAACATCCACCTACCATGTGAACCATGCATCCCTTCTACTTCTGGTATTCGCCCAAGAGAAAAAAACAAAACACATGTCCATACAAATATTTATACACTAATGTTTACAGTAGCATTATTCACAGTAGCCAAAAGGTGGAAACAATCCAAGTGTCTATCCACTGGTGAATAAATAAATGCAATTTAGTTTATCAACACAAAATGGAATGCCATTCATTTAAAAATAATGAAGTACTGATATATAATATAAAGTGTATGAACTTCCAAATCAGTATGCCTAGTAAAAAAAGCAAGTTTTCAAGGCTATATATTGGTTTATTCTGTTTATATGAAATGCCCAGAAAAGGCATAACAACAGAGAGACAATATAAATTAGTGGTTGGTTGGGGATGGAGATGGGAAGAGGCATTAACTGCAATCAGAAGAGTCTTTTGGGGGTAATTTAAATTATCTAAAATTGGATTGTGGTGATGGTTGTGGTTATCTCTGTATATTTACAAAAAATCATGTATTATATCTAAAATAATTAAGTTTTTTGTACATACATACCTCAATAAAGCTTTTTTAAAAATACAAGAATGGCAAGTTTTTTTTTTCTATTAAAATTGCCTTTTCATTACCAAAATGGCAGATTTTAAATATTGTCAAATTCCCTGTCTCACTTTCATTGTGGCTAAAGTATGGAGCTAATGTCTAACAAGATTTTTGTAAGAACTAAGATAACACAGGGGACGCTATCTGGCACAAGTTTCGTAGATAATGGTCACTCAATGAAGAAGAGTTCCCATTTTCTAATAGGCAGTAACTTTAGCAAGTACAGTGAATGATCCTAGAGAACACTGAGTGCATCTGCTTTTTCTTTCCAACTTATCCTTATCATCTGACATAGGGCTTGATACATAGTAGGTTTTTATGTAATATGTTGACTAAACATAAAAAAGAATGTATGTATGAATATGCTGTGATCACTGGAGAATTATTTTAGAAGCTTCATAAAGAAAAATGCCATGTGAGTTCTATTCAGCCACAAAAAACAATGGTGATCTAACACCTTTTGTATTATCCTGGATAGAGCTGGAGCCCATTCTACCAAGCGAAGTATCCCGAGAATGGAAAAACCAGCACCACATGTACTCACCATCAAATTGGTTTTAACTGAGCAACACTTATGTACACATATAGTAATAGCATTCACTGGATGTCAGGCAGATGGGAGGGGAAGGGTATATTCACACCTAATGGGTGCAGTGCGCACCGCGTGGGGGATGGTCATGCTTGAAGCTCAGACTCAGGTGGGGCAAGGGCACTATACGTAACCTAAACATTTGTACTCCATAATATGCTGAAATAAAAAAGAAAAAGAAAAAGGCCATGCAACTAGATGAATATATTTTTATATTCTAATGGAAAATATTTCCTCAATTATAAAAAGGAAAGACTGTTTCAATAAAGATGAAATCATTTAACATTCTTAAGCAGCATATTTAAGATTTTAAATTGTATTAGGTCTTACATGATCAAATATATACTTAAGATATTTGTTTTTCAAACTGTCATTGAATAATTGAACATAGAGAATCAAAATGATGAAATAACAATATCTTAGACTTGGAAAGAATCTTGAACATGTTATGTTCCATCTTGAATTCCACAGAAGTATTCACCTGTGCATCTATGAATTTAAGGCCTTGATTAAGAAGACTACCAATGATAATTGTAGAATTCACTGCAAATAGGATCACATAGAGCCATATGGATGCATACCTCCGTAAAATTTCAGCAAACACCATAATGATCACATTTAACTTTTTTACCAAGAAATCTGTAGAGAAAAAAAGAAACAGAGAAAAGAAAGAAGTCATTAAAAGAGAATGTTAAACTTCCAAAGAAAAGGATCTGAACTTGGGACAGGATGGTCAGGCTGTGTTCCACTTCTACAAGCGGCTGGGCCCCACCTGTTTCCCAGGCCTAAACATGTCCTATTGTGGGGACATTGACCCTTCCTCCTTGCTGTACCCTGACTCAATCTTGGAATCTGCCCATACTTGAGAAAGGAGAGGATTAGAAATTGCATTACTAGGCAGGAACCTTCGGGCCAAAAACTCCTTCAGAGTGAAGGAGAGAGGGAAGGGAGTTTGGTGTAAGTGTCCAGACAGTCCTGTAGTCTGAGGAAGATTTGAAAGATTGTCCTGGGAGTTCAGGAGACCATCTGAGGAGTCCGTTTTGAACATGAATGAATGCATGCATTGTGATGGATTTCAGAGTTTAGCTGTGGGTCCTAACTCAGCTCCCTGTAACTGGAGATCTGCAAGGCTGTTTATCATCGTGAGATAGGGACCTGGCAAGCTCTGCTGGAGAATAAGCCATAAGACCCGAACCAAGGTCTCTGATGAAACAAGAGGTGATGGAAAAACAGGCTAAAATCAGCTAGCACCCAGATGCCCACGAAAAACAACCTCAGGTTACCCTCACTGCTCATAATACCCTGTTTGTAATGTATTAACATACTAAAAGAAACTCCTACCAACACAAGGACGGTTTACAAATGCTATGGCAACTCCCAGAAGTCACCCTATATGGTTTTAAAAAGGGAGGAATCCTCAATTCTGGGAACTCCCCACCCCTTTTCCAAAAATCTTATGAATAATCCTCCCTCCACGTAACATAAAATTAAATAGAAGTTATAAACTAAGATCCCAGAAATTCACAAGGTGCTACTTTCTGTTGCTCTGAGAGATAGCCGCTGCCCTTTCTAATGGGGCAGCCTCCGTTTTTAAACTTTTCTTACTTTAATAAACTTGCTTTTGCTTTACTCTGCCAGCTTGCTCTTGAATTCTTTCATGCAGGGAGCCAAGAACCCTCTTGACCTTCAAGTTGACCCCAAAACTGGGGTCCTGTATCAATAGCATCACTGAGATATACTGTGCAGCCTTAGGGCTTCTGAATGTCATCATGTTGGTTTCTAGTCTGCCATTAGCAAATCATACTAAAATTAATTAACTTAGTTAATTGACTTATACATTTGCAGAGCATCCAGCATCCGTATGTAGAGAGTAGAGACTTCTATGCAAAACTCTTTTTCAGAAATGAGAACTTTAGGAAAAGTACAATTGTTTGCCATATATCTTTTATAGTTATCGCAGTTATTTTGTGTATATGCTGTGCCTAGGATATTAACACCATGGATTTTTCTATCTTTTTGCAATGATTTGTTTCATTGCTTTGGAAGTAGACATTTATGATCATGTTCTTACCTCTTTTCATTGCAGAAAATACATTCATTGTGATAAGTTTGGCCATTGGTTGCACAGACTGGTCGAATCTTGCCAGTGCAAGGACGTAGCACACAAAAAAAACCAGAAAGCAGTTTGGCTGGAAAATATTGAAAGCATAAAATTTATCAGAAAATGAACATTTCAATAAAATGTTCCTTACTACTAATATGAAATGCTACACATCACAACAGGATAAATATATTCCATATTTAGGTCTAACAACAAACTCCAATGTAACCACAACCCACTTGAAATTAAAATAAATGTTCAATATTTTTATGTTCTCTTATTAGTTACAAAAAAAGATCATACAATTTTGCAGAACTAGCCAAACACGCCCTCTCCTTGCTCACATCTCCATATTTCTATTACATACAAATAAATCTCAAAACTGTATTTTCTATTTTTCAGTCCCTGTCTTTCTCCATAGTTTCATCACTAGATTCCTAATTTAAGTGGACTATTTCCCTTTTTCTTCTCTCAACCCTCAGCTACAAGGAGAGATACAACATGTGAAAAGAAGGCAGACAAATTCT
Source organism: Indri indri (assembly GCA_004363605.1). Taxonomy (NCBI): domain Eukaryota; kingdom Metazoa; phylum Chordata; class Mammalia; order Primates; family Indriidae; genus Indri; species Indri indri. Next base: position 3,230 of record RJWJ010044279.1, on the reverse strand, counting down.
AGGTCAACGTCCATTTTGCACATTATAAGAAGGAGTTGCTTATTTTCCCAACCCCTTGGGGTAGCTCATAAGAAACCTGAATCCATTTAAGAAAACACGCCCATTTGAATCTCAGTTTTTCCTCAAAACACAAGACCAGTTATTTCTGGGAGATAAGATCTGGAACAGTCCTCACAGCACTGGTGCACACCAGGGCTGTCTCTTTGGAATTTTCACAGGACCACACTCACACAGAGAAAGAATGTGTTGCAAGGTCAACAGCTCTGGTCAGGAGACTGTGATGATCTTGACTTTGTTCACCCTTCTCTTCAGCCATCCATCTCTCTCCAGCTACCTCTATTTTATTGATCTGTGAGTGAGGAGCTAAATGGGGACAGGACAGATGACTCGGGGCAGATAAGACACAGAGGTATTCTGTGTTCTCCCCAGAGGCTGTAAAGTAAGTCATGAGAAGCGCCTCACAAGTACTTCGCAATAGATCTTCCCTCAGCAGGAGGCTGGGAAACAATTCGATCTGATGAACCCAGAGGTAGTAAGTAGTTATAGATGCTGAGATAAAGAAGATATGTGAACTCTTTCCAAGCAGGTTGGAAAGGGACAAGAGAATCAAGCAGAAAGAAGAAATAAGAGTTTGGGAATGATAATGATACATGGCCCTAAGTCTTTAGTATTTCAAAAACACTATATGCATATTAGAATGATGGAGACTCTTCAAATACTTTAAATGTACTGTCCTGCCATCAAAATCATGATTCAGTGGTTAGTAGATGAGGTTTAGGCATTGACATGTTTTTAAATTTCCTGGATGAATCTTACGTGCAACCAAGTTTGGGGAAGCTGGTCTGGGGAACAGGATGCGAATGTTTGGACCAGAAGAGAGTGAAGGCCAGGGAGTGAAGTTGAGACCAGTTGAGGCAATGCCTTATGTGGCAAAAATTTATTCTTTACCTCAGAGGTATCTGGGGGAACACTAGAGACCTTTAAAGAGAGAAAGATATTTATTCGGTTATTTTCTCCCTAATTAACCAATGTCCTTCACAGTCTGACCCAGTGGAAAGAACTTTGGCAGATGAAAGACCTCAGTATAAATCCAATTTCGTGCTCAGTGATGTGACTCAATATTTGAGCTTTCTAATCCACAGTTTTCACATTGTAAATATGAGAATTATAATATCTATCTTATATATTTATGATACATTTTAGGGATGCAATATTTAAACTGTCCGTACGTAAGTTTTGTGTTTGGTGGGCATCTCTTACCTTTATCCTTCCCGCTATTTTTAGCAGCAAAGAAACCCAGGATTTAGAAAGAAACTTTGACACAAGTAATGTTCCGTGCCAATTTAATCGAAGAACCCAAATCTAAAAAGCTCTTAACGTGCTCATTTATTATAGCAAAGTGAATATTATGCTTAGATTAGTTCTTTTGATTATTTACATAGAAATCATCAGAGATACCCGTGGTAGACCACTTTTTCTGGTGCAGGACGTTTGATGGAAACATAGACTGAAGCCTGGAGTGACTGGGAAGCTCTTTATAACTCAGGTACTAGACATCCCTTACATGTATTCGTCAGCAGAGATTGAGTAGGAGAGCTTGCCTATTGCTCACAGCAGGCTAGAAGTGTTTTAAATCAACTAGTAAAGGAAATGTTCAATATGGAAATTACTTAATATAGCTTCATGAAGAAAAAAATGAATATATTATTAAACTTGTACAAGAGGGAGAGTAAGGAGAAGACTATGCTCTGAGATAATAGAGGTGTTTAAGAGAGAGAAAGAAAATGGAAACCAAAAGCAGACTTCAATATTCCTGATGTTGCTGCTCCCGTAACATGGGTAAAACCACTTCACCACTCAGGCAGTAACAGGGGTGAGCTACCTGGATTTAACCTAAGCATGGAAACACCAACTGAGCTTCACACAGGCCCTCCTCTGGTTACTGAATCAGTGCAAAGGTTTTTTTGTGTGTTGTTTCATTGTTGCTATTATGGTTGTTTTGACACTATATACTTTAGAAAATAGAATTACAGAAATCCAAATTTACTAAACTTTCAAAAGACAGCAGATATTTTGAATCTGCTTCCTGTCTCAAAGAGGCCAAAGGGATTTGTTGACATTTGTCACCAGGAGGCAGAAAGGCTGGACTGAGGTGAGGACGGTTCTGAGTACAACTGTGTGTCCAGAGGTCAGAGTGTGATGCTTGAACCCATTCTCATGAGAAGGGAAGTGGGTTTTAACTAGCGAACTGGTAAACTTTCAGACAGAACATGCGCATAAGAGTGAATATAATCACCTTTTCTGGGAGATTTCTGGCTAGAGGAGGCTTGTTGGAGTGCACCATACTAGCTGGCCTGTGGGGCATGTGTTTGAGAGGTTAGTAAAGAGACGTGCCTATGTATCTTTCTACAGAAGAAGATGTAAAACGAGGAGCACAGAGGTTAGTCTGGTCTGGGGTCATGCTTACCCTCTGCTTCAGAGATAGCACCTTCTTGCTGCACTCTTACATGATGGAAGGGTCAAACAAGCTCCCTCGTGCCTCTTTCATAAGAGCCCTCATTCCCTTCATGACAGCTGCACCTTCATGACCTAATCATATCCTAAAGACCCCATCTCTTAATACTATTGCACAGAGGATTAGGTTTCAACATATGAATTTTGAGGATGCACAAACATTAAACAAGAATTCAGACCATCACATTTGTTTAGGCCCATCTGATTTACAGTGTTGTTAAACTCTGCTGTTTTTTATTGATTTTCTTTTCAGATGTTCTACCCATGACTCAAATTAGGGTACAGCAATCTCCTACTGTTATTATAGTGCTGTCAATTTCTCCTTCCAAATATTTAAATCCGTCAAAATTTTTTTTATTTAGGTGCTTTGACATTTGTTGCATATATATTTATATTTATCTTCCTGTCAAATTAATCATTTTATCATGATATAATAACCTGCTTTGCTTCTAGAGACAGTTTTAGACTTAAAGTCTGTTTGTCTCATATAAATATAGCATACCTGCTTTCTTTTGATTGCCTTTTGCACGAAATATCTTTTTTCTATTCCTTTACATTTACTTTCCTTCAAGCTTCAAGTGTGTCCATCCCCCAGACGGTGCGCAGCGCACTCATTGTGTATGTATATACCCATAAGGGGATGGGTATATACATATATTTTCTTTTAGAAGCTACATAGTTGTAATATTTACATATATGTCCATGATCAGTTTGAG
>RJWJ010044278.1:0-12245 GCA_004363605.1 Indri indri | reverse complement strand
AGCCAAAGCAGTCCTGAGAGGAAAGTTTATCTCCATAAATGCTTATATCCAAAAGTCAAAAAGATCACAAACAGACAACCTAATGAATCAACTCAAAGAACTGGAAAAAGAAGAACAGACCAACCCCAAACCCAGCAGAAGAAGGGAAATTATTAAGATCAAATCAGAGCTTAATGAAACTGGCAACAGGGAAACTATATGGAAGACTAATAAAACAAAAAGTTGATTCTTTGAAAAAGTAAACAAAATTGACACTCCCCTGGCTAAACTCACGAAAAACAGAAAAGAAAAAACTCTAATAAGCTCCATTAGGAACAAAAAAGGAGAAGTTACAACCGATGCTGAGGAGATTCAAGATATAATTTATGAATATTACAAAAATCTCTATGCACACAAACTGGAAAACGTGGAGGAAATGGACAAATTTTTAGAAACACACAGCCTCCCTAGGCTCAACCAGGAAGAAATAGAATTCTTGAACAGACCAATGTCAAGGACTGAAATTGAAACAGCAATAAAAAACATTCCAAAAAGAAAAGTCCCGGACCAGATGGTTTCACACCCGAATTTCACCACACCTACAAAGAAGAACTGGTGCCCATCCTGCAGAAATTATTCCACAACATCGAGAAGGATGGACTCCTCCCCAACACGTTTTATGAAGCCAATATAACTCTGATACCAAAACCAAGAAAGGATGCATCAAAAAGAAAACTACAGACCAATATCCCTTATGAATATAGATGCAAAAATTCTCAACAAAATTCTAGCTAACCGAATCCAGGTGCTTATTAAGAAAATAATCCACCGTGACCAAGTGGGCTTCATTCCAGAGATGCAGGGATGGTTCAACATACGCAAATCTATAAATGTAATTCACCACATAAACAGAAGCAAAAACAAAAACTGTATGATACTCTCAATCGACGCAGAAAAGGCATTTGACAAAATTCAACACCCGTTTATGATAAGAACGCTTAACAAAATAGGCATAGATGGGGCTTGCCTAAAAATGATACAAGCCATTTATGACAAACCCACAGCCAACATCATACTGAATGGGGAAAAATTGAAAGCATTCCCACTTAGAACTGGAACCAGACAAGGTTGCCCACTCTCTCTACTTCTATTCAATATAGTGCTGGAAGTCCTGGCCACAGCAATCAGGCAAGAGAGTGGAATTAAAGGCATACGAATGGGAACAGAAGAGATCAAACTCTCACTATTTGCTGATGATACAATATTATATCTAGAAAACCCCAAGGACTCAACCAAAAGGCTACTGGAACTGATAAATGAATTCAGTAAAGTTTCAGGACACAAAATCAATACACACAAATCAGAGGCTTTCATATATGCCAACAGCAGTCATACAGAAAACCAAATAAAAGATTCAATCCCCTTCACAATAGCAACAAAGAAAATAAAGTACCTGGGAATATATTTAACTAAGGAGGTAAAAGACCTCTACAGGGAGAACTATGAGACATTGAGGAAGAAAATAGCAGAAGATGTAAACAGGTGGAAAACCATACCATGCTCGTGGGTGGGCAGAATCAACATTGTTAAAATGACTATACTACCCAAAGTGATCTACAGATTCAATGCAATCCCTATTAAAATACCAACATCATTCTTCACAGATGTAGAAAAATTAATTTTACACTTGGTATGGAACCAGAGAAGACCCCGCATAGCAAAAACAATTCTAGGTGATAAAAACAAAATGGGAGGCATCAATCTACCAGACTTCAAACTCTGTTACAAAGCTGTAATATTAAAATCAGCTTGGTACTGACACAAAAACAGAGCCATTGACCAGTGGAACAGAACTGAGAACACAGATATAAAACCATCCTCATATAGCCATTTAATCTTTGACAAACCAGACAAGAACATACACTGGGGAAAAGAATCTTTATTCAATAAATGGTGCTGGGAAAACTAGATAGCCACATGTAGAAGACTGAATCTGGATCCACACCTTTCACCTCTCACAAAAATCAACTCATGCTGGGTCACAGATCTAAACCTACGGAGTGAAACTATTAGAATTCTAGAAGAAGAAGTTGGAAATACTCTTCCAGACATTGGCCTAAGCAAAGAATTTATGAAGAAGACCCCAAAGGCAATTACAGCAGCAACAAAAATAAGTAAACAGGACCTGAACAAATTAAAAAACTTCTGCACAGCCAAAGAAACTGTCACAAGAGAAAACTGGCAACTCACAGAATGGGAGAAAGTTTTTGAGTGCTACAAATCTGACAGAGGGCTGATAACCAGAATCTATTTAGAACTCAGAAAAATGAGCAATAAAAAAATCAAACAACCCTATCAAAAAGTGAGCAAAGGACATGAACAGAAACTTTTCAAAAGAAGACAGAATAATGGCCAAAAAACATATGAAAAAATTCTCAACATCTCTAATCATCAGGCAAATGCAAATCAAAACCACAATGAGATATCACTTATCTCCAGTGAGACTGGCCTTTATCAAAAAGACCCAAAACAATAAATGTTGGTGTGGATGCGGAGAGGTAGGAACACTCATACACTGCTGGTGGGACTGCAAATTAGTGCAACCTCTGTGGAAAGCAATATGGAGATACCTTAAAGAGATACAAGTAGAACTACCATTTGATCCAGCAATCCCTTTACTGGGCATCTACCCAAAAGAGCAAAAGTCACTCTATGAAAAAGACACTTGCACTCCAATGTTCATAGTAGCACCATTCACAATTGCAAAGATGTGGAAACAACCCAAGTGTCCATCAATACATGAGTGGATTAATAAACTGTGGTATATGTATACCATGGAGTACTATTCAGCTTTAAGAGCAGTGGTGATATAGCACCTCTTGTATACTCCTGGAAAGCGCTGGAACACATTCTACTAAGTGAGGTATTCCAAGAATGGAAAAACAAGCACCACATGTACTCACCATCAAATTGGTATTAGCTGATCAAGATTTAAGTGCACATATAAGAATAACATGTATTAGATGTTGGGCAGGGGGAGGGGAGGGAGGAGGGGATGGGCGTATGCACAAACAATGAGTGTGATACGCACCTCCGGGGGAATGGACACACTTGGAGCTCAGACTTGGGGGGGAGGGAAGGCAAGGGCATCATACATAACCTAATCATCTGTACCCCCATAATATGCTGAAATAAAAAAAAAAGATAGACACTTTGTTAGGTGCTTCCAGACCTTATCTCATTTAATCCTCACATTAAACTTACAAGATAGGCACTAATATTCCCACTGTATAAACTATGAAACTAAAGCTTAGAAAGATGATGTGTTGTTCCCAAGGCCATATGCTTGTCTAGTGAGTATCAAAGCAGGTTAAAATTTATACCTTTTTAACCCAAAGAACAACTTCTTTGTTAACATGTTTCATTGAGGAACCAAAATTATTAGACTTATATTTATTTATCAAATATGAATGGGGTATGTACTACCTGCCAGATTGTGATCTAGTCACTGTTATTTCAGTAGTAAATGATCCAAACAAGGTTTCTGCCCTCCTGGAGTTTACATATGGGAGACAAATATACATAAATAAAAGTGTAACTTTAGCTAGTGTTTAGGGCTATACTTTAGTTACTGCTTGCTGCAAAACAAACCACTCCAAAACTAAGGGTCTTAAAACAATTTTTTCCTTTTCTGTCATGATTTTGTGCTTGGTGGACTGGACAGTTTTGCTAGTCTTCATGGTCTCACTCCTGGGGCTAGCCCCATACCCACATAACTGGGCTTTGGCAGTGCCTGTCGGCTAGACCTGCCTCTTCATGCAGCCCCTCCCTAATCAGCAGTCTAGTCTAGGCACCATTCCTTAGAGACAGAACAAGAGGGAAGAAGCAGAAATTTGCCAGTCTGGTTAATAGCTCCTGAGATGTTTCATCCAGTCTTCCTACAGAAAAACTAAAAATGCTTTTTAAAAGACTCATATCACAACAAATACTGATCAATAGACAAAATATTACTAGAATCTTGGAAGAAACTAAGGATGATGACATTTGACTGAAATCGTAAGCAATAGCCTACCATGCTATATACAGCCAGGGATATGTGAATGCATCTTCCTAAAAATCAATTAAAGGAATATTTTTCTCCTTTCTCTGCCTCACCCTCCCCCAATTTGTCTCATTTCAAAAACACGAAGTTTAGCATCCTTCTAATGCAGAATGCTGATTTGTAAAATAATCAGTTAGCCTTTCCTGCAAGTTTACTACCCTTTGCCTCTCTAAGTCTAATTAAACATTATAATTTCATGAAAGCTACTAGGTAGAAATCAATGCAGGAAATGAACTAGCAGGGACTCACTGCATCCAGAGAGGTGAGGACACAAGTAAAACACTGTGGATGGGGGTTAAGGCAGGCAGTGAGAAATGGGATTTCTAGTTCTACATTCACTAGAGCTCTTCCCACTATTGGTGGACCAAGCAGGGTAGCCTGGAAAAGATCCCAGCAAAGATTTTTGTAAATGAAAGCCTGCCCAATAATGTGAATCAAGATAACAGCATGACACAATCGACCATTCAGCCACTCACCTGAGGAGACTATAAGCACGCACGTGGACGAAGGATTGGGACAAAAGGCAACATACTATTGAAAGAAGAGACCTGTACTCAATACCTTAAACAACAAAAACAGACACAAAACTTTCTTACCTAAGTAAGGGAGAGATGTGCTTATTTGGCACATTCTTTGCAATACTTGCCCTGTCTTGCATCAGACATCCAGGCCAAATGTATGTTGCCATAAATTTTTATGACTCAGAGAATGATATTGTATTGTTGTGGCCTTGGCAAAGTAAAGCAAGGAGGGTGCTAAATTTTTAATAGAAAATGCTGGAAGAAAACTTCTGCAAAAGGAATGTCTTGCAGATTGATTTATGCTTAAATCCTTCCTATGTTGGTGAAATGATGAAAAATGAATTTTGTCTCTGAATAGAACGTGACTCATACAGAGTTTTAGAAAGCTCTCATATTCTGTTATATTTTTTATTACTCCAAAAACCTGCATAAGATACCCTAATCAGAGGCCCCCCAACATACACACACACACACACACACACACACACACACACACACACGCACACACACACACATGCACACACACATACAAAATAAAGCAGAGTGGGCATGTTTCTTTTAATTTTGATTAGAAACTGCACTTAATTGGATTTGGTAGTTTCTAGCAAAATAAGAAATAATGTTTACACAATGTTGCATAGATAGGCTGAATAAATAGTCCTTTTGACAAAAAAGGTGAGAGGTTATAAATGTTAGGAACCACTGTCATTTAGTTGATAATGTAGTTGGAAAAGTTAATTAGAAGTATTATATAAATATTGTTTTAAAAATTCATTTAATTTTTGAATTCAGTTTCATTGAAGATAAATTTTTAGTGTTAAATTACATTATTATCTGGAAATGTTCACTTTTAAACAATCAGATATTTCTTATTATCTTCTGTTTTGAAGGTATATACTATGACAGAATATAATGTAGTGGGATAAGCATGAAGTGTTTCATCTTTGTAAGCTATGTGTAACCCTTGAAACATGTTTAAAATTGAATTTACTTAGAAATGCTTAAGAATTACTTTTGTGTCATTTCTTGTGTTTTTATTTATTTTTTAAATAGACAAATGTATGCATATAATTATGGCATGCAGCACGATGTTTTCATATATGTGTACATTGTGGAATGGCTAAATCATGCTAATTAACATATGTATTACCTTGCATACTTCTCATTTTTTTGTGTGGTTAGAACACTTAAAATCTATAGCAATTTTCAAATATACAGTACATTTGTATTAACTACGGTCATCTTGCTATATAAGAAACTACAAAATGTATTCTTCCTATCCAATTAAACATTTGTATTCTTTGACTGACATCTCCTCAATCCCTGGACCCCCCAGCCTCTGGTAACCGTCATCCCACTATCTGCTTCTGTGAAGTTGACTTTTTTAGATTCTACATATATGTGAGATCATGCAGTACTTGTGTTTCTATGCCTGGCTTATTTCACTTACTGTAATGTTTTCCAAGCTCATCCATGTTGTAAAAATGACAAAATTTTCTTTTTTTTAAGCCTAAGTCTTATTCCATTGTGTACATACACCATATTTTTTTTTTACCCATTTATCCATTAATGAACACTTAGGTTGATTCTATATCTTGGCTACGGTGAATAATGCTGCAATAAATATGGAAGGGCAAATACCTCTTCAACATACTGATTTCATATCATTTGGATATACCCAGCAGAGGGATTGCTGGATTGTATAGTAGTTCTATTTTCAGTTTTTTGAGGAACCTCCATTTTAATAATGACTGCACTAATTTACATTGTTACCAACACTGTGCAAGGGTTTTCTTATCTCCACATTCTTGCCAACACTTGTAATCTTGCAACTTTCGATAACATCATTCTAAGAAGTATGAGTTGATATCTCATTATGGTTTTAACTTGCATTTCCCTGATGATTAGTGATATTAGCTCATTTTCTTATATCTGTTGGTCATTTGTATCTCTTCTTTTGAGAAATGTTTATTCAGATCCTTTGCCTATTTTTAATCAGGCTATTTGTTTTCTTGTTATTGAGTTGTTTAAGTTTCTAAAATATTTTGGATATTAACCTCTTATCAGATATACGGTTTGAAAATATTTTCTCTCATTTCTTAGGTTGTCTCTTCACTCTATTGACTACTTCTTTTGCTGTGCAGAAACTTTTTTATTCATTGTAATCCTGTTTGTCTATGTTTGATTTTGTTGCCAGCTCCATTAGGCTCATTTTCAAAAACTCATTGCCCAGACCAATGTCATAGAGCTTTCTTTTAGTAGTTTTACAATTTCAGGTCTTATGTTTAGAACTTTAATCCATTTTGAATTAATTTTATTAGAAGGTGTGAAATAAATATCTAATTTCATTCTTCTCTATGTGGATATCCAGTTTTCCAAAGTCAGGGAAGGATACTATCAGAAAAGAAAATCACAGGCCTAATGAACATAGTTAAAATATCCTCAACAAAATACTAGCAAATCAAATTCCACAGCACATTAAAAGTATCATTTACCATAATCAAGTGGTATTATTCTGGGATGCAAGGGTGGCTTGACACACACAAATCAATAAATGTGATAAAGGCATATGTTGGAGACTATGTGGGTTTGGCTTCAGACTTCCACAATAAAGCAAATATCACAATAAAGTGGGTCGCATAAATTTTTTGGTTTTCCAGTACGTATAAAAGTCATATTTTTACTATACTACAGTCTATGAAATATTCAATAACATTATGTCTAAAAAATACGTATATACCTTAACATAAAAACATTTTACTGAGAAGATGGCTGACTAGAGACATCAGTCCCCAGATTGTCTCAGAAAGAAGGAAACGTTTTAGATGAAAGAAACAGACCAGGTGTAATTCTGACGGAAAAGTGCAAGAACATTAGAGACTCCACAGGAAGAAGTTGCAGAGTAGAACAAGAAGGAACAAGATTTCAGCATAGATCAACCCCCAAGTAAATCAGAGCCTGGGGAAAAGGGTAGGTGGGGGTTTTGTTTTTCCTCCCCTCATACCTCTGGCACACTGTAGGCTCCCAAACTGTTGGAGAGCTTCTCTACCCTCATGAGCCCAAAAGCTGCTGCCACCAGTGAATGGGGAGCCTCTTGAGAACAGAGCACCAGGCTGCCAGCCCCCTTGGGGGTGCTCCCCATCACTGCAGACTCAAGCTGAGGCAGCAGGTGCCATACTGCTTTCCCAACTGTTGTGTGCCTTTGTCCTCCCCAGGGAGCTTCAGCCCTTTGGTTTTCTTGTCAGTGGTTCCCACACAAACATTTCCCAACACCTTCCCAGACTACAGTGACCACGAAGGGCATGTGGGTCTTGGGGGATCCCAGATCTTGGATATTCAGTGTGGGCTGCCTTCAGGGGAGAGGAGAGTGCAGCAAGCCAGGGGGACCCTTCAAGACGTTGGAGACCAGACTGCCAGCTCTCCTCCATTCAGACTCTTCTCCTCCTCCCCACCCTGCCCACAGCCACCGATGTAGTTATGGCAGTTCCCGAAAGAAACTATTCAGCTGGAGCTCTCAGGAGAAGCTGCTTCCACTCTGTCAGTGTGCCTGCCACACCCAGCTTCCACAGAGAGTGGGGCTCACATCTTTCCTCTTAAAGACTTGCAGCAGGCCAAGAGGTGCTCAGACTGTGAGCTCCCTGCCCACTGGCCCTCCCCGGTGCTGCCCACCTGGCTGCTCCAGCAGAGGAGGGCATACCCAGAAACAGAGGGACATTAAGCCTATTTGAGCACTCCATAGGCAACTTGGGACCAGCATGGTTCTCCCTGGCATAGTCAGGGATTGAATTTGGGAGATCAGAGGACAGACCTGAAGGCTGGATCCTGTACCCTGACTCTTTCATGGGGGCAAGAAGCAGAGATTTGTGAACTGGTCTTGGGAGGTAAGGGAGCCCACATGGGCAGGACTAAAAAGAGTGCAGTGTAGGTCCAAGTCACAGCACACATGCAAAGTATCCCTCCTCACACAGGAAAGTCGCACTTTTGGTCCAGGGCAGGATTCTGGACAGGGAAGCTCCCAGTCTACAGGGACATTGATGGTGAGCTCAGCTAGTTTGGGCTGCTGCTTATGGCCAGACACCAGAGGGAGATCCAAGAGGCAGCAGAAAAGGGAGAGGAGTGAAACCCACTCCAGTGTGCTGGACTGTAAGTCCCAGACGGCCCCTCCCCTGCATGCAGACTTTAGTGGTGGGCCACTTCAGCCCCTCCCTAATGGCTTCTTCCAGCAGCCTGGGAGCTGAGACAGCACTTGTGTCTGCCTTTGTGGAGACCGAACACAGGTTCAACCCACCCAGCCTCACTACTCCACCTGCCTTGGCTGTGGTGGAGAATAAAGAGTCTCCTGGGAGCTTCAGGGCCCTGCGCACCACCTGGAACATCCAAGTGCTTCCCTTGATAGACTAGAACTGGTCACAGGTCCCAGAAACACCTCTGTAGGTGGCTCTTTCCTGCAAGCAACACCTACTTGCAGGGAGGAAAACTTGCACAGCATTGTCTAATTCAATCATACTGGGCATGACCGACTCTTACCCACAAGAGCCACCTACTGACTTAGAGATTAAACTGGGCACCCCAATATAATTCACACTGTTAGGAAGACCACAGATCTGGGGAAAAAGAAAAGAATTCAAAGACCTCTAACTCCCTTTGTTGACAAGAGACAGGGAATGTGCCCAAGCACATAGTATGCCGCTACCACAGTCAAATATTGACTTTTCCTATCTGGCTATAAAGTTTCTAAACAACATCATCTTCCAATACAAGGCTGTTTGTATTCATTGAAAATCTGTTGTTTTGTGTAACCACCTTCTTAGCCACCTTCGTCAATGATCTTAGCTAGATCTTGTGGATAATTTGCTGCAGCTTCTACATCAGCACTTGCTGTTTCACCTTATACTTTCATGCTGTGGAGACAGCTTCTTTCCTGTTGCTTGCAGGAAAGAGCCACCTACAGTGGAAGCGTCAGAAACCAATCTCTACTAACTTCAAACTTTTCTTCTTCAGCTTCCTCATCTATCTTATCCTTCTCAGAATTAAAGAGAGTTAGGGGCTTTGGTCAGGCTTTGATTTAAGGGAATGTTGTGGTTGGTTTGATCTTTTATCCAGACCATTCAAACTTTCTCCACATCAGCAAGAAGGCTGTTTTGCTTCTTTGCTATTTGTGTGCTCACTGGAGTAGTACTTTTAATTTCCTCCAAGATCTCTTTCTTGGCATTTAGAACTTAGGTAACTATTTGGCACAGGAGGCCTAGCTTTTGCCCGTTCTCAGCTTTCAACATGCCTTCCTCACTAAGCTTAATAATTTCTAGCATCTGATTTAAAGTGAGAGATGTCCGACTTTTCCTTTCACTTCAACACTTAAAGGCCATTGTAGTCCAATAAAGTGGCCTAATTTCAATACTGCTGTGTCTCAGGGAATGGGGAGGCTGTAGGAGATGGTCCGAGATGCAGGAATGATCAGTTGGTGGAGCAGTCAGAACATAGAATACTTATTGATTAACTTTGCTATCCTATATGAGCATAGTTCATGCTGCCCCAAAATAATTACAATAGTAACATCAAAGATACTGATTGCAGATTCCCATAACAAATATAATAACAATAATAGAGTTTGATATGTTGCAAGAATTACCAAAATGTGACAGAGGCATAAATTCAGCACATGCTGTTAGAAATGATAGTGCCAATAGAATTATTCAATACCTTGTCACCACAAATCTTCAATTAGTAAAAAATACAATATCTGCAAAGTGCAGTAAAGCAAAGAACAATAAGATAAGTTATGCCTGTACGCCACATTAATAGAATAAAGGACAAAAAACACTATCATCTCAATAGATGTAGAAAAGGTATTTGACAAAATTCAACATTCTTTCATGATAAAAACTCTCAACAAATTAGGTATAGAAGGAATGTATATCAATATAATTAAGACCATATACAAAAAGTCTATAGCTAATATCATATATAAAAGTGAAAAGTTAAAAGCTTTTTCTTTAAGATCAGGAACAAGACAAGGATATCAACTCACACCAGTTCTATTCAGTGTGATACTGGGAGCCCTAGCCAGAGCAATTAGGTAAGAGAAATAAAGATATCCAAATCAGAAAAGAACATCCATAATAATTAATAATTGTAAACTATATTTTAAAAAGTATCTGGGGAGTGGGCACACTTATAACTTTGACTCAAAAAATACAAAAGCAATTTATGTAACCAAAACATTATATATCTATAATATTCTGAAATAAAAAAATAAAAAATAAAATAAAAAATCAAAATAAAACAAAACAAAAACCAGAAAGGAAGAAGTTAAATTTTGACTGTTTGCAAACAACACGATCTTAAATACAGAAAACCCTAAAGACTCTACCAAAGAAGTTAGAACTAATGAACAAATTTAGTAAAGTTGCAGGATATGAAATCAACATACAAAAATCCATAGCATTTATATATTCAAAACAAACTATTTGAAAAAAATCAAGAAAACCATCCCTTTTGTAATAGATAAAAAAAAAAAAAACTTAAGAATAAATTTAACCAAGGAGATGAAAGTCTTATACCACTGAAAACTATAAAACATTGATGAAGGAAATAAAAGAAGACACAAATAAATGAAAAGGTATTCCCTGTTCATGGATTGGAAAAATTAATATTGTTAAAATGTTCATATTGGCTAGGCATGGTGGCTCACACCTGTAATCCCAGCACTTCGGGAGGCCGAGGCAGGAGTATTGCCTGAGGCCAGGCATTTGAGACCAGCCTGGGAAACATAGCAAGACAGCAAGACCTTTTCTCTAAAAAAAAAATGTACACATTACCCAACATTATCTACAGATTCAATGAAATCTCTGTCAAAATGCCAATGACATTTTTCACAAAAATGGGAAAAAATATTCTAAAATTTGTATGTAAGCACAGAAGGCCTTGAAAAAGCCAAAGCAATCTGGAGCAAATGCTAAAAAGCTGGAGGCATCACACTGTGTATTTCAAAATATACTACAAAGCTATAGTATTCAAAACAGCATGGTACTGGCATAAAAACAGACACATAGTCCAATAGAACAGAATAGAGAGCCTATGATTAAATCTGTGTATTTATAGCCAAATGATTTTCAACTAAGTTGCCAAGAACACAAAATGGGGACATGGAAGTCTTTTCATTTCTTGTGTATGCTAAAGTTGCAGAAAAGTATAGGAAACGATTCTGCGATTATTTGTAAGTGTAGCAGATGATTATTTTTAATGTTATTATTTAATACTAATGATTAGGGCTTAAACTAATGCGAATACGGAATTGAATTTAGGATGTGCTTCAGAAAGCTATTGGTATGGGCACAAATAGAATTTCAATTGACTTTCCCGATTAAAAAAAGTTTTACCTTACTTCAAGTTCCATATAAGCTGCTCAATAATATCTCACAGAATTTATTTGCACGAGGGATGATTTATGTTTTTAAAAGTCCTATGGAGCTTGCTAGAGGGCTGGTGTTCCTCTTTGCACCACATGTACTCACCATCAAATTGGTAGTAACTGAACAACACATAAGTGTACATATAAGAATAACATCTATTGGATGTCGGGTAGGGAGGGAGGGGGAAGGGGGAGGGGCGAGGGGGAGGAGGGGACGGATATATGCATACAC
>RJWJ010044277.1:0-12251 GCA_004363605.1 Indri indri | reverse complement strand
ATGAAGATGACAAGGATGAAGACCTTTATGATGATCCACTTCCATTTAATGAATAGTATTAATAAATATATTTTATCTTCCTTATGATTTTCTTAATAACATCTGCTTTTCTCTAGCTTACTTTATTGTAAGAATACAGTATATAGGAGGAGGGCAAGATGGCTGACTAGAGACATCGCTTGCTGGAGCGTGCTGGAGGGAAAGAAGGGTTATAGGTAAAGGAGAGGGGTAATGGGCACAGCTCAGGTGTAGTTCAGAGGAGGAGGTGTGGAGCCTGCTGGGATCTTCAGGGAGGGAAATTGCAAAGCAGAAGGGAAAAAGGAGGAGGAGAGATCAGTGAGAATCAAACCCAGTCAGGCTCAGAGCCCAGTGAAAGAGTAAGGGGGAATCCCACACACATGCAGTAATCAGCAGGCTACTGAATTGTTTGGAAGCTTTACCACCCTTGTGAGCCTGGGCACTGCTACTGCCACTGAATTGTGTGGAGAACTGTCATGATCCCAGAGCTTGGACATTCTGTGCAGACTTCTTTCCAAGGAAGGAGACTGGAAGAGCCAGGGTCCCACCTTTCTTCCATTCAGTCTCTTTCCTCCCCTCCGCCCCTCCTTGCCCACTGCAGCCAGGAGGGCAGATTGAGACTTTCAAGAGCGGCCACCTCTCAGCAGCTGTGATGTCTTCTAGTCTAGAGTTTCTGTGGAGAGTAGAGCCCATAGGTTTCCCTTTGGGGACCTGTGGTGGACCCAGGGGTGTCCAGTCTGGGAGTTATCTGCCTACTGGCACTCCCTGGAGATGCACACCAGCAGATCAGACATGCAGACTGAATCCTGTGCCTCCAGGACACAAGCAGGTTGCTAGAGAGCACAAGGGAGAGATTTGAGAGCTTAAATTGGGAGGCAAGGGAGCCCACATGGACAGAAGAGATGTGAAAGTACAGTGGAAGTCTGAGCTGTGATGATACAGTGGAGCACCCAACCCCCCACAGGAAAGGTAGGCTGTTGGACTAGGGTAGGTCCACTGGTGTGAAGTTCCTAGCCTGCGGCGCCATTGCTGCTGAGCACAGAGTGTTAGGGCAACCATTTGCAAATAGACACTGAAGGGAACTTCTCTAGGCAGGGGTAGTGAGAGAGGGGTGGAGCACACTACAACAGCTAGTTTGGTGAATTATAGATGGCCTTGCCCCTAGGAGTGGTCTTTCCAGTTTGAGAGACTGGTTTGGCTCCTCTCCCAACAGCTTTTCCAAGGGGCTTGGGATGCCACCTTTGAGCCCTGCAGAGACTTTGCAGAGCCTTCTAGGCTCACCCAACCTAACCCTGTCCAGCCAGGCTCCTCCACCCACCTCTGTTGTGGTGGAGAACAAGCAATCCCCTGGGAGCTACAGGGCCCCTCCCATGGCCTGGGGCATCCAAGTGCTTTTCCTAAGGGGCTAAAGCCTATTACAAGCACAGAACATCTCTGCAGTTGGTTCCTTCCTGTTAACATCGACCACTGACAGGGAGACAAATGTATAGCTCATTACAGCATCTACTGACTCAATCAAATGGGCATGGCCGATTCTTATTCAAAAGCACCACCAACCAACTCAGAGATTAAGCTGGGGGTCCTAATATAATTCACAGTGCTGCGAACAGGGGAAGACAGCAGAATAGAAGCAACTCAAGGAAGCTGTGCTTTTTAGGAGAGCAATAAAAGTTACAGGCAGCTCAAGGTGTCTGGGAACACAGGGATATCACATGGATTTATCTGATACAGACAACTGTTTTCTATTAAATTATAATTAATCTCATTCTCAAGTAAATTTTTTGATATACTCCAGTCAATGTGGTCATCCTACTCTAAAAATTTTAACCAATCTCAACTCAGCATTTACAAAATAAAACATTAACTATAAAGAACATACCCTTTATCAATGTAGTATAGTCATTTTCCTATTTCAAACCTAATTAGAAATGCCACCATCTGTAATAGCTATAACCTTATTACCAAACCCCATCATTGCCTACTTAGGGCGATCTTAGGAACCAACCATGCTGATCTCCAGCACTACACAAGTTACTTAACCTCTATAAATCTTCATTTTCTTATTGGCAGAATGGAGATAAAAGTAGCTAACTTATAAGGTTGTTGAGTGTTTTGGATAAGATGATGCATATATAATAGGATGCTAAATTAGCATTCTTCCTGTCTTGATTTTGCCTGTGGTACTTATACCATTGCTGTCTAATATTATAATGAGTGTGAGATAATTACCCATATCTATAATATAAAAAGAAAAGGTAAGAGAATCGATTTTATATCTCATAGGTTCCAGTGGAGTGAGAAAGAAAAGGAAGATTTGGAGAGATTTCTTAAAAGAGAATGGTATGCCATGTTGTGAGTTTCAGAATTGAGGAAGAATATTCCCATGGAGTAAAATTTAAAAGGGCAATGAAAGACTAAAGTTGCATTTTGACTAGATCCTAGGCATTTTCTTGTTCAATTTATCATTTACACATATAAATTAAACATTTAACAATTTACCTGGCATATAGTGACTCCTTAATATATGTGTACTATTTTTGTCATTTATATCATTATTCATATTTTACATTTATGCTGAGTTGGTTTTTATATTTATTAACAAATATGTGCTTAGCACTTTCTATGAATTTACTAAAGTTAAAAAAAATGAATATGCCCCCCCACCACATGGAACTTACATTCTATTGGGAAAAATAAGTAGTAAAGAATAATTACGTAATAAAATAAAATTTAATAAAATACTTCCCCCCCATAAAATTCTGAAATAAAAATAAAATAAAATACCTCGAAAGGCCATTTCTTCCTGATATATCGATATAATTTTGCTATGTGTTCAATTATTCCACAAAAAAAGATAACCTGGTCGAAATGGCATCTGAAAGATAACACAGCCTTTTTATATGCAATATAATCTTTTACATATAGTTTAATTCCCTCAACACACACAGATTAACAGTCACCTCTATCTAGTGGGCTTATCTAAAAATTGAGGTCAACTACCACTTTTTAAAAATAAAAAGCTTTTGCATGGCCAAGGAAACTATCATTAGAGCGAATAGACAGCCTATAGAATGGGAGAAAATATTTGCTCTCTACACATCTGATAAAGGGCTGATAACTAGAATCTATCTAGAACTCAAAAAAATCAACAAGAAAAAATCAAGCAACCCTATCAACAAATGAGCAAAGGAAATGAACAGAAACTTTTCAAAAGAAGACAGAATAATAGCTAGCAAACATATAAAAAAATGCTCAACATCTCTAATCATTAGAGAAATGCCAGTCAAAACCACAATGAGATATCACCTAACCCCAGTGACATTGGCCTCTATTAAAAAAATCCCAAAACGACAAATGCTGGCGAGGATGTGGAGAGACAGGAACACTCTTACACTGCTGGTGGGACTGCAAATTAATGCAACCTCTGTGGAAAAGAATTTGGAGATACCTCAAAGAGCTAAAAATAGAAATACCATTCAACCCAGCAATAGCACTATTAGGCATCTACCCAAAAGATCACAAAACGTTCTATGATAAAGACATCTGCACCCGAATGTTTATGGCAGCACAATTCACTATTGCAAGGATGTGGAAACAACCTGAATGCCCATCAATTCATGAGTGGATTATTAAAATTTGGTATATGTATACAATGGAATATTACTCAATCATAAGAAACGACAGTGATCTTAGCACCTCTTATACTTTCCTGGATTAAACTTAAGCCCATTATCCAAAGTGAGGTACCACAAGATCGGAAGAATGGGCTCCACTTGTACTCGCTATCAAATTGGTACTAACTGATGAACACTAGGGTGCTCACATGGCAGTAATACTCTCCAGGGATTAGGGGGATGGGGGATAAACCCACAACTACAAGACATGGGGAGCATTGTAGAGGGGAAGGTCATGCCTCTAACCCTCAATCAGATGAGGCAAAGACATAAAGTGTAATCATAATGTTTGTACCCTCAATACCCTGAAATAAAAATAAATAAATAAATAAAAATGAATGCTGTTCATGTTGCTATTGCCAAGTGGGAAAAATTAGACATCTCTTGTCTCTTAACTTATAAATATTAACTAATATAAATCTCTGTACATGGAAGAAAAACAGAAAATAGTGAACTAAATCTTGCTTATAATGTAGCAATTGAATTTAAATGAAACATGTAATATAATCTGTTGGGTTAATGTCTAGTGAAGATCTGGACCCCTAAGGAATTGAGTGAAGAGGCCTAAGAGTAAAGAAGGAAACCAAGATGATGTCAGTGCAGAAGAGAGAAAGAAATGATGCCAATTCTGGGAAAAAACAGAAACATTGATGCCTTGCTCCAAGGGTGCAAGCCACTTATATTTCCAAGGAGCTTAACGTATAAGTCCTAAGACAAATTAGTTGGCAGAAGAGCCTGGCATTGGATAACAGGATTTCCTTCCTCCTTTATCTTTTCCTTCTTGCTGACTTTGAGTAAACTGAGAAATTACAACACAAATTAATTGTGCCTTTGACTTTTAAAATGCTTCATGAATGGCTTTATATGTTAACCTGCGTCACAAGCGCCAACTGGTTGGTGTGTAACTGTTACTGCTGGGTAGTATTTAGCAGTTCTTTGGGGAGCATGTGATATCTGAATTAGTATAAAAAATGATACCTGCAAGGGCATAAAAAAAATAAGTAGTTGACTAATACTGAGTATCCTTAACACATTGACTTCCACATAGAAAAAAAAACTTATCCTTGGGGCCATGGTGTTTTATTACAAAAATAGAATAAAAACTTGGAAAACAAAATGATCCTTTCTGATTTAATGGAAAATGTAATGAAAAAGGATATTTATTGACTCCTAGTCATTTAATCCATATTTTAGAATTAATTTTTCAATATTAATTGTAACAATAAGAACATCAACAAGTAAGATTTTCATGAACCAACTGCAGGGTTTTGCCCAGGTTTTGCTTCATTAGGCACTGGGCTCAAGACTAGCCTGAGTTAAATACAACTCACATGGCAGTTAATGTGTTAATAACAGGTGTAACTTTTCCCCATAAAGACAAAGACCAGTTGCAGGTTGTGGGCAATGAACAATTGCCTGCTAAGTTGGGTACCTGACAACTTAATCATTGGGGAATCAGGACCAAAAGTTGGGAACCCCTGCAAAAATCAGGTACTAAATTCTTTAAACATAACTTATTCATGCAATGCTTTATATAGTTCTTTAGTCCTTAAACTAAAAGTATTAGGAGTATCCTCTTTGGGCTCCAGCAGTACCATGCCTATTGCTCACATAGTACTTATAATTTTCACCAGAAGTTATTAATTTATTTTCCTGTCTTGAGAGAAAATAATTCATTTTCCATCCTTTTCCTGGTGCTAGTTTTTTTTCTTGTAACTTTAAGAGAGTTTGCAATTCAAAAATTTGGCTGCTGGTCATTTATTCATGTATTAATTGGTTTAATAAATACCTGTAAGAACCTACTACATTGCAGATACTCTGTGCTGGGTTCTAGAGGTACAGAGTTTAAATAAACACACATATATACATGGATAAATATATAGATATAGATAAATAAATGATAGATAGATAGATAAATATGAAGTTAGCCATGCTTCCTGCCCTCGTGGCATTTTCAATTGGCTAGCCAGAGAACTCTACCTGGGGACTTTACAGAGACAGCATACCTGGAGATAAAATCAGGATCTGTGGTAAGAATTTGGCTACAGATATTTAAACATTTTTAACCTTAAAACAATTATGACTTAAAAGGAGTTTTCTCTTCACATAGCTGTCAAATCTCAGCATTTGTTTTTCTTACACTGTGAAACCCCAATAAAATACTCATAAAAGTGAGAAGAAAAGTAGGTGAACTGTGAGCAAAGGAGATGTTTATAGAAGATGGAAAGAAAACTTTAACCTGCTTTTGGGCATAAGAGCTTGCCAAGTAGGCAAGAGGGTGTGATGGTGGAGGAGAAAGCTATCTGCCGTGAAGCATCTCATGGAGACTTCTGGCTCAGAGACATCAGAATCAATGGAATTGGAAGTGAGGACTGGGGAGCTTCAGGTTGGCAGATTAAATCAATATATGTTGACAGAACAACTGTACCACACTCTTTGTCTTCACTCTTCTTACCATTCCCCCATCCTCTTTTCCACCTTATACACAGTGAAGGCTCAACATTTAATTCCTGGGTAAAAATCAAGAAGAAATTCCATGAACTGCTTCAGCAAAAACCGTAGATACTAAATTAGTTGCCCCCACATTATAGAACCCCCAACCTTACCATCCTAAAGTTGAGCTTTATACCTTACTCACCCTAAAGTAAAGGCTTCTAGTTGACATACTCTATTTGTTCACAAATGTCAGAGACACACTTAGTGTCTACTAGAGCAAGCTAGCTAAAAAGAGCTACATGGTAATTTCCACTGACTACCCACAAAAATCTACCCAGTGCCCAATATTAAACATGAATGCACGAAATCCATGAGACAGGAAGAACACCAACAGAATGAACTACAAAACACAAGTTCAACCAAGACACATTGACCCTGGAAATTGTACAATGAGAACTCATATTGAAATGAAGATCTTGTCTGTGCATGGTGGCTCATGCCTGTAATCCTAGCACTCTGATAGGCCGAGGCTGGAGGATTGCTTGAACTCAGGAGTTGGAGATAATTCAAGAGCAGAAGAGTGCTTAAAAGACAGAACAAAATGACACACATCTTGGACAAGTTTAGTACACCCTAAAATGCCTAACCTCCATCCCCAGGGCAACTTTCCCAACCAAACACACAGATATTCTGTGTAAAATATTTTTTGAAATATTAAAATTATGAACCAAGTTCAAAATAAAGGGAACGCTCAGGCTACCAAAATCCAGAGCTTGGACAGAGGTACTTGGACAAAATACAAGACTAAATGACTGGACTCAAGATCACAAGCTTGCCTGCAGGTAATTTAGACAATTTTCCTAGTCAGAAAGTAAATAACCTGATCTGAGACATTAAAATAAAAGCTGATATGAAGCTTATGATCTTTGAGTCCGAATAAGAGGCAGCCATGAAACTGACCCATAAGGAAGCCCATACAACTCTGGGGCTGTCCAAAGGAAGAGTACAAAGATCATAATTGTGAAACATAAGAGGAACTTCAACACCATTAAATATACAAAGGAAAAAGGGAAAAAATCCTTAAGGAGGTTAAGAAATAAACCAGGTCATATATAGAAAAAGAGTTAAACTGCCTTTTCACTTCTCATCAGCAATGAATTCTAGACTATAGTTGATCAATGCCTCCAAAATTCTAAGATTTTTTAGAAAACTAAAACTAGAACTACCCCATGATCCAGCAATCCCATTACTGGGTTTGTATCCAAAGGAAAGGAAATCAGAATATCAAGGGGATACCTGCATCCCAAGTTTATTGCAGCACTATTCATAATAGCAAAGATGTGGAATCAACCTAAGTGTCCACCGATGGATGAATGGATAAAGAAAATGTGGTATATATGCACAATGGAATACTCTTAGGCCATAAAAAGGAATTAAATCCTGTCATTTGCAGCAATATGGGTGGAACTGGAGGTTATTATGTTAAGTGAAATAAGGCAGGCACAGAGAGAAAAACATTGCATGTTCTTACTCATATGTGAGAGCTAAAAGAATTGATCTCATGGAGGTAGACAGTAGAATGATAGTTACTAGAGGTGGGGAAGGGTATGTATGTGGTTGTGGGGGGATGAAAGGATGATTAATGGATACAAACATACAGTTAGATAGAAGGAATAAGATATAATGTTAGATAGCAAAGTAGAATGACTATGGTTAATAACAATGTATTTTATAATTCAAAATAGCTGGAAGAGAGGACTTAAAATGTTCTCAATACATAGAAATGATAAATATACAAGGTGATGGATATTCAAAATACCCTGACTTGATCATTACTCATCTTGTGCTGTAATAAAATATATGCAGCCCAGAATTGTGTGCCAATATTATGTATTAGTAAAAAAATTAGAATAAAACAAAATATACAGAGAAAAATTCTGAGCAAAGTCGTTTGAAACTACAATTCTATACACATCTAAACCATCAATCAACACGTAGTTTTCAGAAAATCTACTCTTCATTCTCCATCTGAGAAAGTTATTTAAGGATATATATACACACATTCAAAAAAACTGAGAACAATAATCATAAAATTGGGATAAATAAACAAGAAATAGTGACGCTAACTTAGGAATCCAGTGCAAAGAAATCCCTGGATGACATTGGTGTGCAGAAAGCAGTTTGGAGATCTGCAATTAAAACTGGAGATCATTTCCAGGAGGCTTCAAAAAGAATATTGTTATTAGGAAGAATGTCATGGATTCCAAGAATTATCCAACTAATGAGTTACATGACATCATTAACTTGGTAAAGAAAGGCTGCATATTCTTTCCACATTAAAAAGAAGAAATTAGGAATTAATAAAAAATTAAACTGTTCAAAAGAAAATCTTGGTTCAAATATGAAGCAAGCAAAAATGTGACATGATTTTAAGTAATTAATATAGTCCATTGGACTATTAACCTAGGTACAGTTTCTTCTGAGTGAACAGGAACCCTGACAGTGCATCTATAGAAAGGGAAATTTAACTCCTGCATATTATTGATTTTTATTTGGTTCTTGAGTATTTACATGTAATAATATCATAAAAGCTGCTTATTGATTTTCAATTTTTAGAATAAACTCCTTTACAAGTAATCAATTTCGATGTCTTCTGGGGCCTTCCATATTTTAGCAATCAGAACCTCAAAACAGTAGTGGGTCCACATGGAACTATAACAACACTGGCTTCTCTTTTTGTATTAATTTCTCTTTATACATAAGCTTTTCCTTGAGTTTCCACTACATGACAGACACTTACGAGGCTTTGGGAATATGTTGATTAGAACAAAGCTCCTGCCCTCATCAGTAGCTCTCTGAAAAGAGCCCACCTCATTTCTTTCATGCTTTTTCCTTTTATGTACATGTACCTTGGCCCCTTTCCCACAAAGGCTGATAAACATGCTTTTAGAGACCTCTCTACCTCCACTTCTTAACCTTCAACTAAATGTTTCATGTAGTGTCTTCTTTAATTTGCTCTGTTAAACTAAGCAGGGGAAATAGATTGCTATAGGACAGCAATTGGACAGTTGGATAGGTTGACATTTAGCATTAATGCCCAATAGTTTTACCTGGACTGATTTTCTTTGGTATTACAAAGGACAGGGTTGAGGATATGCATAAAAGAGAAGAGTGACTACTGTCTGGCATTGCCGAGGGAAAGATAAATTTAATTCTTCTCAACTACTAAAAGAGAGATGCATGATTTTTTGTGTTAGATACTTTAGTTTAAATGTCTCAGAGGGAGAGAAAGAGACAGAGAAAGAGTCTGCAAACTAATTTCTTCTTACAGTGGATATGAAATGGACATTAGCTGTTTTAATCATCTGTGCGATTTAAATCTTGAGGAGAGATAGAACACAAATAACTCTGTGTGTGTGTGTGTGTGTGTGTGTGTGTGTGTGTGTGTGTGTGTGGTCTAAGCTAACATGCTAAAATTTCTAATTTCTAAGAATATGAGTTAAGAAAAATTTGGAAATCATTATGATGAGAGGCTGAATTTTTAGCTTCAATTTCTGCTTAATATATAAATGACTAAAAAATCTCCTTGGTTCTAAAACAGGAGTTATGACTAAACATAAGTTCTATAAAAAGGAAAGAAATTAAGTCTATAAATCTAACATGATTAAATCCAATAATATTCCTTCCAAATTAGTCCATAGCAAGAAATATTAGTCATTTAGTTGCATCCGAGAGAAATTTCTATTCTTGAATCAGGAGAAACTAAGTTAAGAGGGCTATATTTTCAAATATAATCATACACATTTTACATGTAATATATGCTTACCATTTTAATATAGGATGTTTTAACAGATGTGTCACTAAAAGTCATTTTAAGGGGAAACATTTATGCTTCAAAGTTAATTTAGAAAAAAACTTTGATATTGAAGGTTTCATTGTCACCTATTTTATCTAAGTTGTTCTTCAGTATCCTTTTAAAATGCAGAATCATACTGCAGTGTTTTTGACCCATTTTATCCAGTGAATGAAAACGTTGTCCTTACTTTTGGTTCAATTTAACAGAATAACAGAATCTCAGACCTGGGAGAGACTTCAGAAGCAAACAAAAATTCTCTCCTTTCACACACTATTGAACAGAGAAGGAAAAATTGTGGATATTAAGATCTGCCTGATTCTCTGCCCTTGAAATCTTTTTCTCTTTGCAGCTGGGAGAGCTTGAAACTCATTTTGTCCCCAGCTCCAGCCCAACCTTCTGAGGAGTAGCATTTAGTCAGTTCTGCTACTTGTTTTGTCTGCAGTCTGAGCCCAATCCTAGCAATTTAGCTTTTAACATATTCCTGAGACCAGGTCCCAGATTTGTACCTGGTTTTGGTTATTAGATCCATGTCCCTGGATCCATGTCCTACTGAGAGAATCTGATTCTGTTTTCTAAGTCCCTCTAGAAATAAAGCTTTTGCTTGCCCTCACTAATCCCTGTCCAGAAGTTAGAAAGAAGGTGGATCCCTAGAAACTGACTTCATTAATGTCAACTACTATATTGGAAATCCAGATGTGACCTTCCATATCATTCTTTTTCATACATTATGGAGTATCTCTGATTCTTACTGTTATTCTAAATTCATTGCCTGTAGCCATCATCTTTGCATGTCTTGTTCTACCTACTGAGCTTAACTTCTGTACTTGGGTCTTTTTTCATTCCAAAGGGCAGATCTAATTTTAATTCCAGTGAACTCTTCTGAGGCTGCCATGTACCACATAAGATAGATTGCATTAGTTTCTCTGGGCTGCTGTAACAGGGTACTGCAGACTGAGTGGCCTAAACAACAGAAATTTACTTTCTCACGGTTCCGGAGGCTAGAAGTCTGAGATCAAGGTGTTGGCAGAGTTGGTTCCTTTTGAGGGACATGAGGGAAGGATCTGTACCAGGCCTTTCTCCCTGGCTTATAGATTTAATAGTTACATTCTGATGTATTAGGGGTTAGAACCTCAAGCAATGAGTTCGGAGGGGATACAATTCAATCATAACAATAATATTCATAGGAGGAAAGAGACCAAGACCTGTACTTGTTTGTATACATACATGATGAATACTGATGTTTGGCATTTGTCTCCATTGTTGTTTATCTATAGAAAACATAAGATCATGAAGATTCTCATTGAGTAGTTACTTTATGAAGATGATTTGATATCCAAGACCATGAGGACACCAATAATTTTAGTCACAGCCAGAGACTAATAACTTTGGACATGTTACTTAACTTCCTCTGTAAGCCTCAAGTTCTGTCATTTTGGAAACTGGAAATAATTATTGTACATACCCCACGCAGTAGTTGTAAAGATTAAATAAAAAATGTATTCATGGCTATGTGTGCCTCATACCTGATACACAGCAGGTGCTCCATAAATATTATGTGTATGACACCAAACAGGATGTATGCATAATACATGTTACAGGAGCTAGGAGGGAAGTGAAGTACTAAGGTTTTATGATGGATCTGGGGTAAAATTTGGGTGGGAAGAACCAACGTGTTATTCTGGCCAGGGAGACTGGCATGAATAATGAGAGACAGGGGATACACACTGTTCTGGGAACAGTAAGCTTACAGACCTGTGGAAGGAAAAGAGCCCAGGGGTTACAGGTCAAGGGAACAGGTTTTAATTCTAGTTCTGTTAAGAACTGGGTCACCTTAGGCAATAGAATGAGAGGGCTGGTTTAGATCAATGATCCTCATATTTGGATGCATTTATAAAATTCCCTGGGAGCTTTTAAAAATTAGATATCAGTGTAGCACCAAAAGCCCTTCTGAGTTAGTTAATGTGGGGCAGTGCCTCCAATTTATTTTAATGTATAGCTGGATTGAGAAGTATAATACTAGTTCAGTGCACATTATGATCACTTCAAAGCCTAGAGCTTCCGATTTAATTGTTCTGGGTTGGCACCTGAGTATTGTTATTGTTTTTTAAGGATTTCCATCCATTCTCCAACCCGACCCTTCATAAATTATGAAGTGCTGGTTCTTCCATGAGAATTTTTATATTGTATCATAATATGAGCTTCCCATAAAAAGTTGCGTATTTATTTGGGGGCACATTTGACTTGGAAAAGTATTTGAAATGGGGGGG
>RJWJ010044276.1:0-12252 GCA_004363605.1 Indri indri | reverse complement strand
TGTATTAGACGTTGCACTGAAATACTTTTTATGTAATCTCAATTTTTACAACTCTGGGAGGGAGCTAAATCATCCCCGTTTTTGAAACAGAGGTTCAAAAGTTTAGGCAATTTGCCCAAATAGAGACAATTAAGAAACAAGGGCAGAGGCAGATTTGAACCCTGTGTGATCCCAAGTCCAAACTCGTAATCACTGCACTGCACAGCTTTGCCCACCTGAGCTTCCTGTCTGTACCAGTGGTCTATATTTGTCACTAGATCTGGAAAAAGACTGTTATATAATACTGTGTTGTCCTAACCTATTTTTAATAGCATAAGAAATAAGTACAGTTTAAAAGATATATAAAGCCTTCATGAAAACCCTCTCATTACTTCTTTTGTAAACATTAACATGTTTATTATTTCTTATTTGCAAATGCTTAATTTGTATTTGGATTTAAATATTTTAATGAGTAGACTATAAGGAAGTGCAAACTAGAACTTCTTACCTTGAGTGGCCTGTGCTATTAATAAAAGGTAAATGTACCTTTTGCAGGAAGCTAATTTTGTCTTCCAGTTAATATTTTTTTTTTTTTTTTTTTTGAAACAGAGTCTCACTCTCTTGCCTGGGGCGAGTGCCGTGGCGTCAGCCTAGCTCACAGCAACCTCAAACTCCTGGGCTCGAGCGATCCTACTGTCTCAGCCTCCCGAGTAGCTGGGACTACAGGCATGCGCCACCGTGCCCGGCTAATTTTTTCTATATATATTTTTACCTGTCCGATTAATTTCTTTCTATTTTTGGTAGAGACGGGGTCTCGAACTCCTGAGCTCAGGACGATCCGCCCGCCTCGGCCTCCCAGAGTGCTAGGATTACAGGCATGAGCCACCACGCCCAGCCTACTTCCAGTTAATATTGTATTTAAATAACGAGCTGAGAATCAGGGAGATAATGAAAAGGACTGGAGCTTTTCACTGAAATTTTTCATTTCTTGAATCACTTATAAATACCTTTATATTATCATTTCTTTCTTAAATGACGTATTGATATAGATATGCAGTAATTATATCCAGATATTCTACAAAATGATAAACTTAAACTATCTTTTCAAATTTGTTTTCAAGGGCCATTTATTTCCAACCACACTCCAAAACATGTTTTGAAGACAATACTAAACTATCTCTAAAAACACAAATGCAAATTTTCTCATTTTTAATAATAATTAACCACACCTCAAGCTCTCACCACCACATCTACTTATCAATCTGTACCTGTGCCCATATGTTCTTTTTCTGTTCTGTTACTAAGGCCACAGTATTCTTGCTCATATCTAAAACCCATCTCTCCACTCACCCGCCAGGAGTCCGCCAAGCATCACTCTGCATACTCTCCTTCTGCATCATCAACTTCCCCCTCTTGCAATTCCATTAGCTGTCTATACTCACTGTCCCTATTTTCTTACTCTCGTCCTCTCTTGAACCCATTCCTATCAGGCTTACACCCCCACTCTTCAAGATCACCAATGACCTCTACATTTTTACATTACTAAATCACATGATCAATTTTTTTTTTCTTTCATCTTTTAAATTTTTATAGATTTGGGGGATACAAGTGCAGTTTTGTTACATGGATATAGTACATAGTGCTGAAGTCTGGGCTTTCAGTGTACCCAACACCTGAATTGAGTAATTCAATTAAGATAATGGCCTCCAGTTCCATCCATGTTGCTACAAAAGGCATGATTTCATTCTTTTTTTTATGGCTGAGTAATATTACATGGTGTATACATATATATATACACACACACACACACACACACACACGCACACCACATTTTTTTTTTAACACAACCGGCTTTCAATCCTCATCTTACTTGAATATGAAGCAACATTTGATACACTTAAGTACGCTTTCTCCCTGAAGCATGTTGTTTGCTTTCTTACTTCTACTCTTCTGGTTTTCTTCCTATACTGCCCTAAGCTCCTTTTTGTTCTCCTTTAACTAGATCTTCCTTATGATCCTTGGGGATAACCTTTTCTCTATCAACTCTCATCTCCTGCCTTTAAGCATTATCACATCTAGTCTTAAGGCTTTAAGCATTACACATGCGCCTAATAATGGCATCAATGGTATTAGTATGTAATAATGCCCAAATTCCTATCTCCAACTGACACCTCTCCCCCGAACTCCAGACGTCTAAAGCTCATAGCCTGCTTAACACCGCTACTTAGGAAATCAACAACCATCTCCAACTTTTCATATCCTAAACTGACCACCTATCCCCCCTTTTAAATCTGTTCCTTGCATAGTCATCCTCTTCTCAATAAATGACAATTTCATCCTCAATAGTTGCACATGCCGAAAACTGAAATCATCCCCAACTCCCCTCTTTCTCTCGCATTCTACATCCAATCTTTCAGCAAATCCTGTTGGTTCTATCTTCAAATTATACCCAGAATCGGACTAGTGCTCATGAATGCAACCAATTCTGCCCTGGCCCTCAACAACATCTCTCACTAAGATTACTACGGTAGCTTCTGATTGGTTTTCCTGCTTCCTCCCTTTACCTAAACAGACTCAGTTCTCCATATAGCAGCCAATCCAACACTTTTTATAACGTAAGCCATATCTTATCTCTGCTCAACACTCACCAAATACCTCCCATCTCACATAAAAGCCTGACTCTTTACAGTGGCCCACGACACCCTTCACAAATTGTCCCCCTTGCCCATAACTTCTCTGATGTTGCCCGCTCCTACTCTCCCTCTCTCTCACTCCACTTGACCCATGATGCCTTGCTGTTCCTTGAACACACTGAATATGCATCCATTTTGGGACTCTGGCATTTGCTGATCTGATTCCTCCACCTGAAAGATAGCAGTATGGTTTGCTCCCTTATCGTCTTCAGGTCTTTGTTCCATTACTATTTTCTTACAGAGGCTTCCTTGACTACCCCCTTTAAAATAGCAACCCCACTTAGCCACTCAAACGCAGCACTCCCAAATACAATTCCATGCTTTGTTTTTCCTATAGTACTTAGCATTTGACAGACTTATATACTCTACTTATTTAGAATTTAAGCTGCTTCTATCCAGGGGCTTTGTTTTGTACACTGCTATGAATCTAGAACCCCAGAAGAATATTTGGCACACATTATGTATTTGTTAAACTAACAAATTAATTTTATGGTTCTGCCAACTACAAAATAGCTAGTGTTATTGCAGTAAGATAAAGAATCAAAAGCAAAGAAATTTGACACGTCAGCCTACTTCAGCTTCATCGTAGCAAATATAAACCTTCCATTAGGCTTTCTGAAATACTGAAACTAGATTAAGGAGATCCACTTGTACCTGAAAGTCCTTGAGATGGGAACCTCAGTACTTTTCAGCGCTCCCAGGTCCTGCCTCCTCTTGATTTTGTTAGAGAACATACCTTATGGTGTTTCTGAGTGATTGTGCTGACCCATTCATGTTTGTTCAGCCCCCTGCCAATTTTGAATTTTCTTTAGTTAAAGTAAGGGCTGATGAGCCAAATGAACCAGCAGGATCTCAGCAACATGTCTCAGTGTAACTCAATATAAAGCAAATAAGAATCCAAGAAAAAGAAGGTAAATGTTGACGGTTAACTAGAATTCCCACTTCACAGAACTATGCCAATGTTCATTATTTACTGAAATGGATCTTTGACAGAACAGTCTTAATAACTAGGAAAGAAACAGTAAATATGGTTCTTGCTTCCTTCAGACACTTGGGTTTAAAAAAAAAAGCAAGCAAGTTTAATGGACTCAATAAATCTTTTTCACAAAATTAGTCCTCAGTTGAGTGCCCCAGAAATAAAAGTTGTCAGCCATACAACTATATACAGCCATACAACTTAATAATATTTCCCAACCCTTGTGGGCAACAGTAATTTCACTAGCTTCTGGAAGGACAAACTGAAAAATATTTATGGACCTCAGGAACAATTTTTATTTCTCAACTACCAACCACCAGTAGGACAGGCAATTATCAGAACACTAAAATGTTAAGTCTCTGAAAAATTCATTCTGAAACAGTGCCTACAGAAAATATTGAGTGATTCACTTAATTTCAGTTCTTCTCACTTTTGTAATTGGAGGAACTGTATTTATTTTTTATTTATTGTGATTATAAATATAAAAAACTGAAGTAGCAATAGGATGATGAGACTGTATAAGTATTTTAAAAATATGTCTTCCTACAAAATGTAATCATCTTTTCAATACATAATGTCACACACTTACGGCAGGACTGTTTGGGGAGAGTGGAGCCTGGATAGGGCTTTGAATCATGGAGTGAAATGATTACAAATGCATTTTACAAACATTTACTGAATTTCTATTATGTGCCAGGCACAGCACCGGAAAAAAAAAATTAATATTTCTCATCCTAACAAAAAGATAAAAGCACACTTTTTCTAAACAAAAAACAAGGCCAAGCATGGTGGCTCATGCTTGTAATCCCAGCACTTTGAGAGGCCAAGGCAAGAGATCACTTCAGGCCAGGAAGTCGAGACCAGCCTGAGCAACACAGTGGACCACCTCGTCTCTCCAAAAAAAAAAAAAAAAAAAAAAAAAATCAGCTGGGCATGGTGGCACATGCCTGTAGTCCCCGCTAATTCAGGATGCTAAATTGGGAGGATCACTTTAGCCCAAGAATTCAAGGCTGCAGTAAGCTATGATCGGGCCACTGCACTCCAACCTGGGCAACAGAGTGAGAACCTGTCTCCCAAAATAAAAAAAACAAAAACAAAAAACACATAAATAAGATTCTAGGACCTCCTAACATTAGAAAGTTACCTCCCATGGCCATTAAAAGAATCTGAATTAATTGGGAGGTGGGACAACCAAAGTGATAATATCCCAAGTACCCAAATGCTTGGGGCGGGGAGGAAGTACTCAGAAGCATTGCTGTGCCACTACGCCTAAGCACGGTAAAGTGGGGGAAGTTAGTTCACGTCCACCTTCTCCTTCCTCATCTTTTCCCCATTTGAGAACACTAACTTAAGACCCCAAAACAGGCAAAAATCAAGAAACAAGAGCTATTCTAATTCCTTGAAATGAAGGTTCAAACTCTAGGCTACCTTTTAGTATAAAAATCAGAGGGAAAAAAACACAAATGTTCTCTTGCTTTAAAAGTCTACATTTGCTTGCCTTATTAACTCCCTAGGACTAATACTTTAATATTAATCTCAAAATTTCAAACATTGATAATAGCCGGGCACGGTGGCTCACACTTGTGATCCTAACACTCTGGGAGGCTGATGCAGATGGATCGTTTGAGCTCAGGATTTCAAGACCAGCCTGAGCAAGAGCAAGACCCTGTCTCTACTAAAAATAGAAAGAAATTAGCTGGACAACTAAAAATACAGAAAAAATTAGCCAGGCATGGTGGCACATACCTGGAGTCCCAGCTATTCAGGAGGCTGAGGCAGGAGGATCACTTAAGCCCAGAAGTTTGAGGTTGCTGTGAGCTAGGCTGACGCCACGGCACTCTAGCCCAGGCAACAGAGTGAGACTCTGCCTCAAAAAAAAAAAAAAAAAAAAAAGATGATAAATTAGAAAAATAAGGCTCTAATTCCACTATGTCCACATTGCTTTTCCCAATCTATCATCCTATCCCTCTCTTGCCTACAAACATCTTTGTTCTTCCCTGACTGAGGTGTTCCACATAAATAAGGGGCCAAAGTAAAATACTCTTAATATGAGAGCATCATGACAGGATTAATTTGATTGCCTGACTGAAGTTGTCCCAGGAGGACTTAGGCTCTAGAGAGAGGAAATTAAGCGGGCTCTTGAAGGTCTAAGTATTTCAACAAAGAAGCAGGGAGGAGTATTTTGGACAAATGAATAGCAAAAGCAGAAATTCAAAGATGTGAAACTGAAAGCTAAAATATTGGCTATAAATGTTACTTAGTATAATTGGAGGGTGCATTGAGAGGGAGAAAAGGAAAAAAGGTTAATGGAAGATAAAAATAGATAAAGACAGATCCATGCCAAAGTGTAAACAGCCTTAACTCTGGTTCTTTATTTTACAGTCAATGGACAGCCATCTAATTAGATTTGCATATTAGAAAGACCACTGTTGGCAGAAGAGACTGTGTGCAAGAATCCAGTATGATGAGAAAAAAACAACAAAAATAGGGCACCAGATAGTAGCAAATAATTAGTGAATGCGGAAACAAAAAATCAGTAGGCCTAGTAACGGATTGTTTTCAAATTAAAAGAAAATTTAATACATATACAATAAATTTAATTCTTTACATATAAAGATTGTTAATCGGCCATAAATTTTGGGGGATTTTGTGTCATAAGTCCACTAAATAGCAAATTCAATAAAGTAATCATCTTTTAATGCTATTATTGCAACTAGATTTTTTCTGATTGTTCCAATCTGTTGTACTGTAACTACCTCTCAAATCAGATATATTCTTTGTTTGCCATCCAGGTTAGCATTTCACATGAATGTGTTGCATTAATAAAAATTGAGAAAATACAGTAATATAGTAGATTCTCAAAACATAGATAAAAACATAAAGTTTAACCAAATAGCTGGCAAGGTTTAGGTAGGAGTTAGGTTTTCTTAAAGTAGATTTCTATAAACCTACACTAAGTAGCCAAATAAATAAAACACTATAATGGGGATGTCTTTTAGTGAAATAATGCGCCTGGATTTTTGATTTTTCAAAGCCAGACTTGAGACAAACACAATTTATGTGTTACTACAATCCTTTTATATAAAGTGTTTGATGAAACCACAAGGGTTTTGTCAAGGCACTTAAAAGTGATCCAAATAGTGAGCTTTTCCCATACAAAAATAATTAATCACCCTAAAATGTAAAATATTGATTACATGATCCAAAGCTCCTTATGTTTTCCCAGCTCATAAAGCATGACAATATCTCGGAGGAATGTTATTTATAGGGTCAAAAGGCTTCAGTTTCCCCAGAGTTAAAAGTAAGCAAACTTTTTTTTTTAAAGCAGATCTCACAATAAAAACCTCCTCTACTGTGCTTTGGGCATTTTGCCTTTACTCCTAACCAACGACATAGCTGTGGATGATTTCCTTTAAACCTGCTGCCTTCCACCAACGCCTAATTCAATTTTGAGCCTTTACAGCACCAACTTTATTTAAAGTCTCTGGTTATTAAAGTCAGATAAATTCAAAAACGTTAAGTCAGAATAGTTCAAGTACTCAGTTACTATGTTATAATCTCATTCATACTCTGGACTTAATTACACAGCGATTATTCAACAATTAAAATTCAACTCAGCTACGATTTAGTCTCAATTCACAAGAATTACCATCCTGGAATAGGATCTGTTAGAACTACTGAGTATTCTTCACGAGGGATGAACTTCTTTGCACTCGATGCCTGAATCTGCTTTTTTCTTTCAGTTTAGTTGTGCACATCAAAGTAGTATTCACAATTACAATCTTACCACAAATCCCATTAAATATTAATAGTGATTCATGAAGATGTACTGTCGATTTTATTAAAGTAATAAAAGAACATATTTTATTTTTTAAAAAGCCAAACATACTATTCCAAAAGGCTTGTAAAACCAACAGCAGGGCCTCCCCGCAAGTTCCCGTTCAGTTGCTCTTTAAAGCTGCTGCCCAGCTGTCATTCTGGGACTTCACTACTGGGGGACATATTTGAGTCCTTTAATGCTCAAAAAAAATCTCTATTCTACCTTCATACTTAAATTATGGATTGAATGCACACATACACATTATAATTGAGTTCTCAGTTCAAAGTCATTTTTCCTCGGTATTTTGAGGGCATAATCAAGTATATTTAGCATCCAGAACTGCTATGCCTTTCAGGTTGCTAATCATTTGTATCCCTGTTTCTCTCTCCCCTAGGACTCGAAAGCTTGAAGGACCTTGTCATAATCCTGGGTGCTCTAAACTTCCATAGGAGTGTGGCTGAGTATGTGTTGCTTAAATTCATTATGCTACACATTTTGAAAACATATTCAGTTTGGAATCACAAATCATATGACGCTGAGGAATGTTCTGGTATTATTTCTATTTTTAAAAGTGTTTTTCCCTCTTTTCTATGCTCTCTTTCTGAAAGATCTATAATGTAATGTTGGGTTTCTATGAGATTGCTTCTCTTATTTTCTCCTCTTTTCTCTTCTATTATCTATGTCTTTATCCCTTTATTCCACCTTCTTGGTAAAATCCTCCCCTTGACTTTTTAATCCCTCTACTGAAAATTTTTATTTCTACAGTCACATTTTTAGTTTCCCTTCATTGTCTGTTTCCTTCTTGCTTTTTTTTTCCCCCCTCTATTGCTTTTGTTTTTCACGGAAAGGATTTCCTCGACCTTTCGGGTTTTCCATTCATATTTAGAAGTCACTAAATAGCTGAGTAGCAACTCTATGTTAGTATTTGAAGACCTAACAGACTTTATTCTAGGGTAACTTAACAGCACCCAAATTTTTTGTAGGGATGTTCCCAACTATTATGTGTTGGTCTTCCTTTGATAAAGTTCAGTTTTCCAGGGAACAAGGCCTCTAGTCTCTAGTAATACAGTTAGAGACCTGGAGGCCCAACACCTCTTCACATACAGCCTTTTAACCAAACACACTATTTTTTACCCTGAGTCATCACCCTCACTTACTGCAGTAACTGGAACCTCCAAACCCTAAACCCTTCAGGGATTCTTCAGTTTGATTTTCTCTTCTTGTTGGGTTTTCCCTTCTGCAAGAACTCAGGAGATTCTTCTAAGCAGAGATTCTTCTGCTTAACTAAGTCAGATAATATTGCTCTATCCTGCTATCTTTCAAAAATTTGCTGAAATTTCTCATCTGCTATTGCTGCCTCTTTTAATCTCTTTGCTCTTGTAAAGTTATACTCTTTATTTTCTAAATTCCTATACTGTCATCTTAATGAAGTTTCAGGAGACAAATTTAAATGTATGCAGATAATTCTCCATGTTTAACAAGAATCCCAATGCTTAACAAAAAAATCTTTATAAAATAATTCGCTGTTATTTTCATCATTGCCTTAAGAATGTTTAATAAAGTTTATTAATCTGACAATTTCATATTTTTCATTTTAATTGTTTTTAAAGCCTCCATACTTAATTATTCTCATATAAGTATTTTAACTTAATCTTTAAAAGTTTGCTATAAAATACATTTCAGGTAACTGAATTACATTCTCACTGAATTGTGTTCTAATTTTCTTTTTTTAGGTTCTCCTTTCATCTTGCATTGTATTCTAATTTTCATTAAAATTGGAAATATGTTCCCTAAGGGAAAAGAGGATTAATCCTAGGGTATAGTAAAATCATGAGATCTTTTAAATTTTAAAATCATTATGAAAAGAAAGTTTTACAGAAATGCTTAAATATATATAATAAATAAAAAAGCACAAAAAAGGAAAAATATAAGTACCCAAACTATCAGAACCATTATTATTGCTGATCATTCTTCACACATTATACCCACCACATGGTAACAATCCCACAAAAAAAAAAAAAACTTCAGTATTTTTACTTTATTTCAATATTTGCAAATGCTATATTCTAAATGAAGAGTTCTATGACTAGATTTTAAAAGCAGATCCAGAAATAGGAAAGTTCAAAGAAACTTTACCACTCTGAATAAGCCAGAGAGAAAATAGTGTTGTTATTTTTTGGCATAATAACAAAAATCAATGTTTGGGATCTTAATTTCTTTGGTACAAATTCCCCTTTTTTCCTTTGTAGAAAATAATTATACAATCCAACCTATCTTCTCAAGAATAATCTAATAGCTTCTTTTATTTAACAAGATATTGATAAACCCATCTCATCACCCAGGGTAATTCATTAATATCTTAAAGGAAAATCACTTAAAATGCACTGGATTGGATCAAGCCATGAAATAAATCCATCTTAATACAAAACAAAAATTTAGAACCAAATAACAACAGTAATTATAACTAACTGATGTACCAACTTTTCAGGAGAATATCAGAATTTTACTGTTTTTATAATATGAATAATCAATAACCAACGTTATTATTTTCATTTCCAAATACAAAAACAAGCAGGGAAGTTAAGTGACTCATCCGTAGCCACATAATACACAGCACCAGGACAAGGCTCCCTTTTGTCCAGCAACTGGCTGTCAACTAAACTGTGCCAACCCCTCTACATTTTTTTTTAAATCTATTTCTATCAAAGCCCACTGACAGAAATTTTTTGCCACAGGAAAATTCTGCATTCTAATATATATCACTTAATATCTCATTTTTTGTTCCAAAAAAAGTACTCAAGTATGCACTGTAATATATACTGGTGAAAGCCATTTTAAAATAGAAGTAGTGCACCTCAAAAGTAACCTTTTAAAATGTTCACACCAAATGCTTCTGCTTCACAAGTAGTCAAATAGATCCTTATGAATAATTAGGTTAGAAATAATTTTTTTCATTCTTAAATCAACTGAAAAATCAAAGTTTCCCTGATCAAGTACTTTTTACTAATGGAATAAACACAAGGGGAAAGGACTGCAGCAGAATCTATGTTTTATCACTTAAGACTCAAAGTTTTTTACCACATGAGATAGCATATCTTACTACATTTTTAGTATATACTATTAGAGTTTTAATAATTGTCAGATACTTAATCAGGTTTCACAGCCTTACAATGCATGGAAATCATTACAATTTTATCCCAGCATTAAGAGGACCATAAATGGTACACATACTAAGTTCATAATTCCTTAAAATACAAAATCTCACCTAGAAAATCCCACAACTGAGCAAGAGATCAAAATGAGAAATTCACAGGACTCTAAACTTTTCTGATTGCATCAATTATTCTTTATAATTAAAAATTTAGCTATTATGCTATTGTGGGAGAAAAATAAATCTAGTAATGAAAAATATCATTATGCTTGCATAATTATATCTGTACTTAACTTATAATCACAAAAAATACCAGAAATTTATATACCAATAAACTCCTATAAAAATTAATGTGGGCCAGGTGCAGAGGCTCATATCTGTAATCCCAGCACTTTGGGAGTCCAAGGTGGAAGGATCACCTGAGGGCAAGAGTTTGAGACCAGCCTGGGCAACATATCAA
Organism: Indri indri; assembly: GCA_004363605.1. Lineage (NCBI taxonomy): Eukaryota > Metazoa > Chordata > Mammalia > Primates > Indriidae > Indri > Indri indri. The sequence goes on along the minus strand of RJWJ010044276.1, from coordinate 1,173 downwards.
GATCTCTTCTCTACAAAAAGTAAAAAAAAAAAAAAACAGGCAAGGTGGCACAAGCCTATAATCTGAGCTGCTCAGGAGGCTGAGGCAGAAGAATCACTTGAGCCTAGGAGTTAGAGGTTGCAGTGAGCTATGATCATGCCACTGCACTCCAGCCAGGGCAACAGGGCAAGCCCCTATCTCAAAAAAAAAAAAAAAAAAAAAAAAATTTAATGTGATCAAATCTTCAATCTAACCAGCAATCCAAAAGACACAAATTAAACTGAGATACTAATTTTATCTACAGAATTAGAAAAAATTTTATTGTACTACTTGGTGCCGATAAAGGTAGGGTGGAACCTAGACCTTTAAGCACTGTCATTAAAAACATAAACTGGTACAATAGTTTTGAAAAGCAACATGGCTGTATGCATACATCAAGAGTCATAAGAATATTTGGACGTTCTGACCTAGTATTCTTATTTCTAGGCATCTATCCTTAAGAAAACAATAAGAAGTTTACACAAGATATGTAATCAACCTAAATGCCCATTTACAAATGAATGGATAAAGAAAATGTGGTATATACACACAATGGAATAATATTCAGCCATAACAAAGAAAGAAATCCTGTCATTTACAGCAACATGGATGAAACCGGAGGTCATTATGTTAAGTGAAATAAGCCAAGCACAGAAAGACAAATATGGTAACATCTCACTCATGTGGAATCTTAAAAAGTTGATTTCATGAAGTAGTGAGTAGAATAGTGGTTACCAGAGGCTGGGGAGGGGAGGAAAGAGAGGGGACCAGGAAAGGTTTATCAACAGGTACAAAGTTACAGTCAGACAGGAAGAGTAAGTTCTAGTGTTCATAGTAGGATGACTATAGCAAATGACAACATAGTGTATATTTCAAGATAGCTAGAAGAGAATATTTTGAATGTTATGACCACAAAGAAATGATAAATGTTTAAAGTGATGGAGATGGCCGGGCGCGGTGGCTCACGCCTGTAATCCTAGCACTCTGGGAAGCTGAGGCGGGCGGATTGTTTGAGCTCAGGAGTTCGAGACCAGCCTGAGCAAGAGCGAGACCCCACCTCTACTAAAATTAGAGGGAAATTAATCGGCCAACTAAAAATATATATAGAAAAAAAAAAAATTAGCCGGGCATGGTGGCACATTCCTGTAGTCTCAG
>RJWJ010044275.1:0-12244 GCA_004363605.1 Indri indri | reverse complement strand
TGTTTTTTGGCACAATAAAAAATGAACAAATAAATAATAAAGAAAATTAAAAATTTTTTAAAAAGTTGGAATCCATACACCTTATCGCAACATGAAAATTCTTCACAATATATCCCCAGCATGGCTCTTCAGCTGGGTGATATGCTGTGTGTAATGCTCCTAACACAATAATGCTCATTTGTTTCTAGATACACCACACATTTTCCTGTTCCTTTTGTATATCCATAGTTTTCTCTCTGCTCGAAGCTCATCTCCTCTTGCTGGACCAACTGGAAAGTTTGTACTTACCCATTAAGACCTACTCAAATGTCATTTTTTTTTTCAAAAGAGCCTTGCAGGGAGACCTATGTATATTGTTCAAGAATGAATATCTTCTTGGAGCAAGATATAATGATTCTACAAATCTTGGTGATTCATATATCTATTGGTCTATTAGAAATTATTAAATGTCTGTGGTATGCTCCATACCAGGTGAGACATAATAACTGTCCCTTAAGAGAAGGTAAGTTAAGATGAATGTGTAACTGAGATGAAGAATAATAATTAATGTTAATTAAATAATATTACATTGTTAAACACAGTGTAGCAGATATAAATGACATCTGAGTTAGAAAGGGTGATATTGGTGTATTGAGAAGTACTTTGAGGAGGAATGAAAGGAGAGGACAATATTTGCTCTGTTCATAACTCTATCCCCAATCCTTAGCATAGGGCCTTCCATATGGAATGGGAGATTAAGCAATACTTCTTGAGTGAATGAATGAAAACATGAATAAAAAGTAGGTCCTAAAGGAATGAGAATTAGTTGGACATTACAGAATAGGCAGCATATAGATATGATCACAATTAAGCACAAATGGCATTAAGTCAGAATTTTATCCCACCTGTGCCAGTGACAGAGTTCATTATAGTACTATAATTAAAATAAAAATTAAATAATTAACATCAAATACATAATTAAAATAAAAATTATTTTCTTTCTGCACAACACAAATGAATGAAAAATTCAAGGGGGAAAATTAACCAAGTATCTATCTAAATGCCAAAAACAGCCTGCAGACCCTACCAAAACTGTTAATCTCCTATTTTGAGCCTACTTATTTCTTTAATAAGAATAAAAATTTTTCTGTTATTGTTTGTTTTTAACTTGTTTTGTTTTTCTTACCTGTCCTACCTCTCAGATACAAAAAGGAATTAATTCCCAACACATTTTTGAGACAAATAGCTCAAGAAAATAAAATCCATAAAGAGGCATTTAGAAACAGGACAATTCTAAATAGTTATATGCAGCATAAAAATTAATTTTGACTGATATTTTTCATACTTCCTGTTTTAGTTTTCCATTGCTGCTGTAACAAATTACCACAAGTTTAGTACGTTAAAACAACACAGATTTATTTTCTTACAGTTCTGGAGTTCAAAAGTCCAAAATCAGTCTCACTGGGCTAAAAGTTAGGTGCCAGCAGGGCTTTGCTCCCTCCTGAGGCTTTAGGAAAGAATCCTTTTTTTTTTTTTTTTTTTTTTTTTTTTTTTTTTTTTTTTTGCCTTTTACAGCTTCTAGAGGCCACCTGCGTTCCTCACCTAGGGATCATTTCTTCTGTCTTCCAAGTGCATCTGTCCAACCCCTGCTCTGCCGTAGTATCTCTTTTGTGAATGTAAGTCCGCTGCCTCCCTCTTACAAGGAAACTTGTACGTTAGACCCATCTAGACAATCCAGGATAATTTCCCCATCTCATATTCATTAATTTAATTTTATCTACAAAATTTCTTCTGCCATTTATGGTCATATATTCACTGGTGCTGAGGATTAGAATGTGGGCATATTTGGGTGGCCATTATTCAGCCTATCAAGTTTCTGATCAGGTCTATTTAAAGATTTATATTTATATAAACTTCCCCACCTGCTAAGAAATCTGTGTGGGACATTCCCACTCTCTTTATATATTCAGCTCTCCTAGTCGTGAAGGATGTAGAACTTTTCTCTCCCCTCTGGCCTTCTCCTGTCTGCCCTTTCAGTCAGAAATGAGCTCCGGATTGAGTTTTTCTTAAACAATTGTTAACACGCCAGACTGACCTGTGCTTTCTCTGGAATCTTTTCTGATCCTAGTAACATAACCTCTTGTTCCCTTGTCTCATCTCCTTTATCCATTTCTGAGGTATTACTGTGGCTTGACTTGAGTTCAAATATTTTCTTCACAGCTAATACTCTGTGTCATCTGGATTTTATCTATAAAAGGTGGAAAATGTTTTCTACTTTATCGGAGAGTTTGTGGATTAAAAAAGACCCAAATATATAATATCTCAAACAGAGTGGACACTTCGTAAGTATTAGTATCTTTTTCTCTCCTTATTTATTTTCATCCATTTTTAGACAGAAGTCAGGATAGCCTGTAATTAATTTCAATGTTTCCTTGCTCCCCATTCATTTAGGTGCATATTTAATTCTTACAAAATGCACCCATAGTTATTTTCAGCAAATAACTGATCTGCAATGTCTATGAATTTTCAATAATCTATGCAGACTATGTGTTGATAGAAGGAGATTTTCCTTGCAGAAGAGAATGTATAATTTAGGTTATATGCAAATCAAAACCACAATGAGAGTATCACCCAACTCCAGTGAGAATGGCTTTTATCATAAATTCTCAAAACAACAGATGCTGATGTGGATGTGGAGAAAAAGAAACACTTATACACTATTGGTGATACTGCAAACTAGTACAACCTCTATGGAAAGCAGTATGGAGATACCTCAAAGAATTAAAAGTAGACCTACCATTTGATCCAGCAATCCCACTATTGGGCATTTACCCAAAGGAAAATAGTCATTTTATAAAAAAAGACACTTGCACTAGAATATTTATTCCAGCACAATTCACGATCACAAACATGTGGAATCAACCCATGTCCATCAATATGTAAGTGGGTTAATTAAATGTGGGATATGTATACGATGGAGTACTACTCAGCCATTAAGAATAAAAAAGCAAAACCCACTCACTATTAAACTAGAACTAATTGATCAACACTTATATGCACACATGGAAGTAAAACTCAATGGAAATCAAGCAAGTAGGAGGGGGGAAGAGAGGTTAGGCAAATTCACACCTAACAGGTACAACGCACACTATTGGGACATACTTCAGCCAACTCCCTCAGTTATTTTATTTCATTGTTCTCCATTTCCCTTTCTCAGTAGGAAATCCTGTGCCATTTAATAGAAAAAATAAAAATAGAAAAAAAATTGCTTTTTTTCTTTTCCCAATCTGTGGCCATGGTCCTGATTATCTGAGGACTAAAATCCATGCCTTCGGTTAATGAGTTTGATTTAGGACTCCTCTCTCCATCCTGTATTTTCTTTTCTTTTTTCTAAGTTCCTTTGGCAATCCATCTCCCCCTACACATTGTTATTCCATTTAACTACCTTTAGAAAGTAAATGTGGCTTGTTTAAAAGATGAGCATTCCATACCACCTTTCCCTGATGGTTTACCGTGATCTCATCACATAGCGGCCATGGCCTTAAACATACAACACCTCAAAAGCTGGCTTGGAAAGCCAAACAGGACCTCCCCAAACAGAATCCAAAAGGTCAGTATGGGACAATATGGGATTCCTGGAGACAAGAATTTTGTGGCCTGAGCGAGGGAGAGGGTTGGAGTGTGATCAGGACACTTTTCCAGAGTCGGACAGACTGACTCAATCGTAAGCCTATCCACAGGAAATTTGTTAAAAGTCCTCTCTCACAGATTATGCTCTTCCTCATTACTGGATGGCACCAACAAATGGCTGGGTTTTGAACACACAACACTACTTGTGCATGTGTAATGTCCAGTAGAAAAGCTCCCTACCACAACTTATGATGTTTTTGCAAATAAAACTTCCAAGGAGAGAGGGACGGGTTGCTAATATGGCCTAAGAAGTCAGCTGTAGACACACTATGTGGAGTAAGCTAATACTAATATTTTAAAGTCTGAATTATCTCTCTGAAATCTGTTGCCTTTAGAAAGTGATCCTGGAATCTTTGTACTGCTCTAAGCTCTGTATGTTACAGAGCAGCAAAGTTGTAATTTAAATCATCAACTTTAGAGATATATTTCTTATAATGTGAATATTTTCTTTTCAAATTCCAAATGACATTACCAACTATCAGAGTAACCAAGCTATCTATTCCCAGAAAAAAAAAATTCATTTTCAATTAGTTAATCTGTAATTATTTTTAAATACAGATTAACTGCATTATTTTTTCCTACAGTGTATGTTTTTTTCATACTGAAAATACAAGAAACTCATGTCTTTTCAGTGTCCATGAGAGAAAATTAATAAGAGCAAGACTTCTTCCTCTTCCATTCCTTTATAGGGTGTCAGGATGGCCCACTCAATCTCCAAGGAGCCACACAATCACACCCTGCACTTACAGATATTGATGTCATCAAGTTTGGATCTGCTGCTGTGTGGTGGCTCCAGGTGTCAAGGGGTGAAGGGCAGACCTCTGTACAATGTAGGTCTTAGTTGTGGCTTCACTAATTTTGATTTCCTCAGGGTCCTTCATCTGCTGTATGTCTTTGACCCTTCTTTTGCCATTCACTTTGCCTTAGCTGAGGTACATCACCTGGGGAATGGTTAGCAAAACAATGAAATTGGACTTCGGGTTTTTCTGAGTCTAATTCCTTTGCATTTTACACAGCATTAAGTATGACAACCCAAAATAAGTGACTGAGGCAAAGGTCTCAATCAATGGAAGTTTATTAAGCCAAAGTTTGAGGATGTACCTGGGAAAAACACAAACCACAGACAAACCTATGACTGTTTATCCAAAGCAGGATTCAGGAACTCAGTTTTTAAAGGGGATAGGACATACAGAAAGAAAAAAAAAAAAAAAAAAAAGACAAATGATTACGTTCTTGCGAGGCCCAGGAAATCTGCATCTTACATGAGATAAGGTGAAGGTTAGAAGAGAAAAAGGGAGTGAAGGAAGCATCAATTAGGGAGATGTCTCTGGCTAGGTGGAAGAATATTTGATCTTGTCTCTGTTCTGTACCTGGGAAGATAAATTTGTAATCAATATTATTAGTGTGGAATCAATAGACTTTAGTTTTAGGAGCTAGACTTAGCCTGTAGACCCAAAGTCACAATTTGCAAGTCCTTGCTTACGGGAAGCCAGCAAGGAATTTCCTTATGAACTATAAACGATCTGTGGGGGCAGTCAGTGCTCACAGATGTGAGGCCTTCTACCTCTCCATGAGGATCTGGCTGATACATAATGTTAGTAACAGCTATTCATTTGGAAGAGGGTGTTGCATGACTCAGCTGCCAAGCTTCCCTTTTGCATAATGAGTTGGGAGTGGTTGTCTTGAATTTTTTATCTTCCTTTACAAGTTGTTTGTCTTTCCAAACTCTTATAAAATATAATCATGTTTTTCTTTTCCAACACGCTCAGTTAAGCCAGAATTCTAATACCATTCACTAGATTAGCCACATTTTCAAACACTTGCCGTGCATATATAATAGGAGTAGATTTTTTAAAAATTTCCTGGTCAAGAGTAAAATTTGCATTTTATGTGTTAGGAGCATAGGTCTCTGTATTAGTCAGGGTTCTCTACAGAATAGAACCAACAGGGTGTGTGTGTGTTTATGTGTGTGTGCATGTGTGTGTATCTATGTATGTGTTATTTCTCATAAGGAATTGGCTCACATGATTATAGAGGCTGACAAGTCCCAAAATCTGTAGTCAGCAAGCTGGAGACCCAGGGGAGCTGATGGTATGTATAGTTCCAGTTCTTAAAGCCTGAGACCAGGAAAGCCAATGTTGTACTTTCAACCCTGTGCCTGCAGGCTCAAGACCCAGGAAGAGCTGCTATTTCAGTTCAAGTGTGAAGTCAAGAAAAAAACAATGATCCTGCTTAAAGGCAGACAGGAGGAGTTTCCTCATATTCACAGGAAGGTCAGCCTTTCAATTCTATTCAGACCTTTATTGAATGGATGGAGACCACCCACCTTAGGGTGGGCATCTGCTTTACTCAAACATATAGATTTAAATGTTGATCACATCCAGAAACACCCTCATAAACACGCCCAGAATAATGTTTGACCAAATTTTCTATGAACCCATAGCCCAGCCAGGTTGACATATAAAACTAACCATCACTTCTCTCAGCCTCCAATTTTTCCCTGGTAGGCAGGATTATAAACCAGTGTTAAAACTGAGCATGGACAGTGACTACCTCCTACTCTCACATCAGACAATATCCCATTTTACCAGCTCAGCTCTGAACTACTTATTTGACCATGTTACGGAAGGAAAGATTAAGAGAGGTTAAGTAATTTGGACAAACAATAAGACTCATTTAAACTTTAGAATTCTCTGCTTCTAAGTTGGCAGCTAAGGAAAAGAAAAATTGATTAGGGGATTGCCACAAAACTCTCAAGGCAGAGGGATCCCAAGAACAGACTGGAATTTTCAGTCCCATTTTTATGATAATCTGGAAAGAGAGTGAGTGAAGTTTTATTGTAAGACTTTACTTTTTATAATTTTCCCATAACGTGCAAACGAGGACAAACTCCTTTAGAAAAAGCACATGGTTATATCATTCTCATTATTGTCATGTACAAGTTCCGCAGCACTGACAGCTACAAAGTGTAACTCGATTTATCTTCTCAGTAGCTGTGTTTATAATTATTCTGAGCAATAGAATAAAATCATACATAAGAACTATGACACTGACATAATATTAATGAACAATTGGCAGGTGTGCATAAGAAGTTTCAGCCTCATAATCCATAATCGACGTTATCTCCTGGCTACTCTCATATGCCCCCTTTTCTACCTTTTACAAGCATACTTCCCATAATCACCAGAAAATAGATAGAATTACCACACACTGATAGTGTGATGCCTTTATTCATGTCATAGCAGACCCTCAGCAAACCCTCTCCACAAGCCATGTCCTTAGTTTAATGCCAAATGTAACCTAACGAGTTCACGGATTACCCATGATACTACTATTTACACAGAAATTGAAATAAACTATGCAACCACTCTTAACAAATATGTACAAAATACTTTGATGAAGAAAACAATGTTGATGTTTCAAGAAGTAAGTGTCCCAAAAAGCCATCTTGTTTCTCTGCTATCATACAAATTTCTAGAATCTGGCCACTTCTCACGAACTTCATTGCAGCCATCCTCATCTAAGCCACAGTCATCTCTGGAGAGGATCATTGCTAAAGCCTTCTAACTATCTCCCCTTTTCTGTCCTTTCTTCCCTAGTGGATTCTGGAAACAGCAAGCAATATGATACTGTTAGGTTGGTTATAGCTGAAATAAAGTTATTCATCTCAGAAGCTGCCAACGCCTCACCCCTTCTTTCACTCAGTAAATGGGGAGTCCAGACAGGATCACTGGTGTGCTCAGTGACATCTCGGAGCTCATACGCTATGCTTTCCTCTCCATCTGTCCGTTACAGCCACCTTGACCTCCTTGCTATCCCTTGAACACACTAGACATAATTCTACCTCATGGGATTTGCATTCATCTTGAAATGCTCTTCCCCAGGTATCCAAAGATTCAATCCTCACTTCTTTGATGAGTTAACCTTCTCTGTGCAGTCTAGTTTAATTATTTTAAGCTGTATTACTCAGTCGCATACCCCATCCCTATTTTCTGGTTCTAGTTTTGTACCCATAGTACATAATAACTTCTTATACAACATATGATGTAATCATTACATTTGCCATCTGTTTTCTCCCATTAAGATATAAGCTCCATAAAGTCAGGGTTTTTTTTTTTTTCTTTTTTTTTTTTTTTTTGGTCAGTTTTGGTCATTGGTATATCTCCATTATCTAGAATAGTGCCTGGTACAGTAAAGCTTTGAAATATTCATTGAATAAATGAGTGAATCAAAAAAGAGAATGAAAATATTATCAACTCACACTGAAATATTTTCAAGCTAGTAAGTTTTCTGAGTTTCGCTGATTAGGCTTCCACAGAAGATGAAGCTATGGAAAGGCCTTAGCAACCAGGCAGACTCTGGTCTGTTGCTCAGACTCCAATGTTCTTTTGGCTTATGTAATTCTCTTGGTTATAAGAATGCAATCATTCCACAGTCCCTCTGATTTTCCGTAATTTTGTTTCTGACTTTTATATATTCCCCCTGGAGACACTACATTAACACTTTGTATTTTTATTGGCTAATTCTAATAAATTTTATACCATGCTCTTGACTTTCTGTTCTCTACTACCAAAATATGCATTAACCTTCATCCAACCACTCACAGATCGTAAAATCTTGGACAACATGTTAAATCTCTCTGAACATCAATTTCTTCAACTTTAAAACAAATACTAATACTTTTGTTGCAGAATTTTCTTGAGGATTAAATAAGAACATGTACAGAGAACAGCTTTGCAAAGTGACGTATGAGGATATTATTGTTATTTTACTGAAGTTTATTTTTTCTCTGATGGACACATAATGGGGTAATGAGCAAAAAGGATAATGAGGAAAAGAGTGGGCCATAGACTGTTAATATTTCAGCTATGCTTTTTTGTATAAAAAAAGAGAATAAGGCTCATACTACAGAAATATGTTAAGCCCATACAAAGAATTCAAAAGATCTGGTAACTCTAAACCTTTAAACAGTAGATAATATTTCTTATATATTGATAATGACTTGAACATAGTAAAGCTAATTTATTTAGCAATGAGCCACCAGTGCTTAAAATTCACTAGGTGTTTTGTCTCAATCAAAAATGAGATTTGATCATGTAAATGCAATATGTGTGAATTGTGTAATTACATCATCAGTTGGTTGTATATTTTTTGAAATATCTAGAAGAACTGTGATTTATACAGTTGAAAACATACCACTTTGCAAGACTCAAGTTGCATAGACAAGTAAACATATTAAATTTATATGAGCATTAGAATTACCAGGAAAAAGGAAAAATTGATTTATTGCGCAATTTCTTCAACAAGTTCATTTTTTATAAATATTACCATCAAAGGCATTTTCTTTAGTTTCCTGGATTATTAGAATTTAGCTGCTATGCATAAATAAATTTTCAAGATAAAGGATGAGCATAATTTTAAGAATTAAATCTGTGGAAAAAGAAACTCATAAAAACATAATGAAAGTTTTTGTGAAATGTATATTTTCATGAATTTGTATCAGAATAAAATGAATACATGGTGGTAAATTATAGCATATATGTGTGTGTGTGTATATACATATATACATAGAGAGAGAGAGAGAAAGAGAGAGAGACATCGTTAAAAAGAGATCGGTTAATTTGTGATACATATTATTTATTCTATCTGCATTTCAGTTTCCAAATTTGTAAAAAAGCAATGGTAATTTCTCCCTTTAACTATTACATTAGTTTAAATGCTATAATGTGTGTGTGTGTGTGTGTGTGTGTGTGTGTGTGTGTGTGTGTGTATGTATGCAGACACATACGATTTTTGGTCACCATGCTAAATGTTGGTTAAACTATTTATTCTCCAACCGCAACCTTGCCAACACATTTGTTTCCTTTTATCAGTATTACGAACTTCACATCCATAATTTATTTATCCTAATTTATTTCTCATTTTCATATGCAAAATAAAAAATAAGCTTTAATGTTTTATATATTGATTCACTAATAATTCTAAAGCAGAAATAGCTATAGCATTTGGTTAAAAACACATGCTTTGGAGACTAGCTTCCTGAAATGGCTGACTTAATTGTTTTACAACAAAGTCTTATGTGAATAACTAGAAAAACTGGATAAAATGTAAATAACCCCCCAAAAAGTCTGTTTTTAGATATTAGAGAGCTACCAAAGCTATAAGAATTTATAGGATCTGAATTAGAAGAAAAAGGAAGCTAAGTGGGTAAGCAGAGCATTTATGATCATGATTTCCTTGTAAGATGATTTTTAGTTTCAAAAATGAAAGACAAAAGAAATAGACTGAAAAGTGGAACATAACTTTCGGCAGTCTTAAGGACAGTGAAGGACAAAAATTAATGTTTAAGGCTCACCAAAAGGACAAAATGATACCATCCTTCAAAAGGAACTTACCTTTTAAGTACCTCACTCATGACTAAAATAAAACGATTGTCCCTAAACAGGCTTCCTCCTAGAAGCAAATATAAATCCCTGCTGAAGAAAAAAAGATATCATATAGAGCCTTCAGTTTTTCTAAAAATGTCCATTTACAGTGTCAAGCACACAATCAAAATTAATCAGGCACAGAGAAAGAGAAGGACTTACTATACAAAAACAAAAACAAAAGACAGTAAATATAATAAAGATCCAGGATATCAAGACATTGAGATCATCAGACAGGGGCTTCAAAATAAGTTGATCAATAGAAAATAATAAAATTTAGGAAATGGCAGATAGTCAATAACAAAATGTTTAAATTAAAGGATGAGAAGATGAAAGAATTAAGAACAAAACAAACTTGTTAAAGACACATAAAGAAAATAGTGAAGGATCTAATATACAATTAATATGAGTCTCAGAAAAAGAAGAGTGAGAAATAAGATAGAAGCAATATTTGTCTTTGGTTTTCAGCAATTCGATTTTGATACGTAGGTGTGTTTTTATTTGTATTTATCACATTCAGGATTTTAGTGTTTCTTATATCTGTAGCCAAAAGGCCTTAGTCTGTTTTAGAGATTTCTTGTCTACTTTTACTTTAAAAATTAAGGCAAAGGAAAGATATTGTTCAGACAAACAAAATCTAAGAGAATTTGGAAGAAGCAAACTAACACTCAAGAAAATAAAGCAAATGAAAAATGATTCCATACAAAACTAAACATATTTCTACCATATGATCTAGCAATGGAGGTGAAAATGTACGTCCAAACAAAAATTTGCATGTGACTATTTATAGCAGCTTCTTTCATAACTGCCAAAACTTGGAAGCAGCCAAGATGTCCTTCAGTACCTCTTCAGTGAATGGATAAACAAACTGCAGTACATGCATCATCATCATCATCATCGTCATCATCATTAGACATGTTTGGTGAACCGACTCTAATATGGCTCCAAATGATCTCCTCCTCCTGGTATTCACACATTTGGATAATCCCCTTTCCTTGAGTGTGGATGAGACTGACGTGCTTCTCACCTATAGAACATGGCAACGGTGATGGGATGTCACTTCTGTGACTATGTCACATGCAATCGTAACTTCCATCACGCTAGCAGAACGTGCTGACTGTCTTCCTTGCGGGCTTTGATGAAGCAAGCTGCCATTTGGAGAGGCACAATAGCAAGGGACTGAGCGCAGCCTCTGGTCAGCAACCAGCACTGTGCTGAAGTCCTAAGCAGCTCACAAAGAATGGAATCCGGCCAATAACTTCACAAGCTTAGGAACAGATCCTTCCCCAGTCTAGCGTCAGATAAGACCCCAGGCACAGGCTTATGAGAGACATTGAAGCAGAGGGCCCAGCTAGGCTGTGCCTGGATTCCTGACCCATAGAGAGTGTGAGATAATAAATATATATTATTTTAAACCTCTAAATTCATGACAGTATTGCTCTGTAGCAATAGATAACTAACACAGTGTGACAAAGTCTGGCTCTGTTTCTTTCTTGGGAATTAAAGTGCTTGGGTTTCATGATAAGCATTTTTATTAAAATTCAGGGCAGCCCATTTTCTTAATTCTGAATTTATGACTTTATTTGATATGGTTGAGTTTGCCCGACATTTTTCACTAGGACAAGATAAGACATCATTTTTCCAAATATTTAATTACAAAAAATCATAAATGAAAATATTTTGGTTAGAAATTCTTTGTGCCTACTTATGCTCTGTCAATATAACTGTTTAATGAGTTATCATCCATCAGCTGAGAGTCACCTTCCAGAGAAAATGCAACAGCTTGAATAGGACCACCCAAAACCAAACTAGTAATATCCTTTATTCTTTCCTTTTGTTAACCTGTGTTCCTTGACTAATAAATGATATTGGCTCTTTCACATCTTAACTTGAAGACCATAAATTAAAATGCCAAAATGAAGAGGCAAATATCCCAAAAGAAGCAACTGAGAGTGAGCAGCGGGAGGCAGTAGAGATTGCGGTAAACTGGAAATGCAATCGACATTGAAAAACATTAAGCTTTGGTATTTTAAAGTACCAAAGGACAAACTAAATGTGTCTGAGGGCCATACACAGTACACATACGGGCTGCCAGTTTCTTGTCTCTGCTTCAGTGTTACAGAAACAATAATATTGTTAGACGTTGTGGT
>RJWJ010044274.1:0-12237 GCA_004363605.1 Indri indri | reverse complement strand
GATTTCAGGATTTTTAGTAATTCTGTGAAAAATGTTTTGATAGCAATTGCAGTGAATCTGTAGATTGCTTTGGGCAATACAGTCATTTTAATGATATGAATGATATGAATTCTTCTAATCCATGAACATGGGATTTTTTTTCCATTTGCTTGTTTCATCTATGATTTCTTTCAATGGTGTTTTTAGTTTTCTTTGTGGAGACCTTTCACCTCCATGATTAAATATTAATATACTCCCAAGTAGTTTATTTCTTTTTGTAGCTATTATAAATAGGATTGCTTTTTAACTTGGTTCTCAGCTTGATTATTATTGATATATAGAAATACTACTTATTTTTTGTATGTTTATTTTGTGTCCTGAAACTTTATAAAATTTATTTATCAAATCTGTTTTTTTTGGTGGAGTATTTGAGGTTTTCTTGATATAAGATCATATCATTACTGAACAGGGATAACTTAACTTCCTCTTTTCCAGTTTAGATGCCTTTTATTTTCTCATCTTTCCTTATTTCTCTGGCTAGAACTTCTAGTAGTATGTTGAATAGGAGTGGTGAAAGTGGGCATCTTATCTTTTTCCAGTTCTTACAGTGAATACGTTCAACTTTTCCTCATTTGGTATAATGTTGGCTGTGTATTTGTCATATGTGGACATTGGTTTGGGCAAAGAATTCATTACTAATAAATCAAAAGCACAGGCAACAAAAAAAAATAGACAAATTAGACTTCATTAATATAAAAAGCTTTTGCACAGCAAAATAAATAATCAACAGAGTGAACACATAGCGAACATACAGGATAGAAGAAAATATTTGCAAACTATCCATACAACAGGGGACTAATAACCCAAATTTACAAGTAACTCAAAAAACAATGACAACAAGAAAAAAAATTCCATTTAAAAATGGGCAAAGTACAGTAAATACACATTTTTTAAAAGAAGACATACAAATGGCCAAGCATATGAAAAAATGCCCAACGTTACTAATCATCAGAGAAACGCAAATTAAAACCACAATGAGACATTATCTTATACCAGTTAGAATGACTATTATTAAAAAGACAAAAAAAAAAAAACAGATGTTGGTGAGAATATAGAGAAAAGGAAACTCTTATACACTCTTGGTGGGAATGTAAATTAATACAACCTCTACAGAAAACAGTATAGAAATTTGTCAAATACCTAAGAATAGAACTTCCCTTTGATCCAGGAATCCAGTACTGGGCATCAACCCAAAGGAAAGGAAACATATCTGTGGTCCAGGTGCTGTGGCTCATGCCACAGAGTCCCTGTTCTTTGGGAGGCCAAGGTGGGAGGATCACTGAGGAAAGTAGTTGGAGATTATCTTGGGCAACATAGTGAGAAACCCATCTCAAAACATACAAACAAAAAAACCCCGTAGCTCTGTATATATGCACATACAAAATGGAATACTATTAAGTCATAAAAAATGAAATCATGTCTTTTCTAGCAACATGGATGAATCTTGAGGCCATTATCATAAACAACTCAGAAACAGACAAATACCACATATTCTAACTTATAAGTGGGGAGCTAATGTTCACACATGGCTATAGAGTGTGGAATAATAGACAATGGAGATTTGGAAGGGTGAAGGAGTGACAGGGGGATGAGGGGTAAGAAATTACTTAATTGGTACAATGTACTTTATTCTGGTGATGGGAATATGTAACAAAATTACACTTGTACTCCATAAATTTGTACAAATTAAATAAAATAATTTTAAACAGAAACAGAATAAAAATTAATTAATATAGTTTGATTTAGATCTACTTGTTGATTATTTTGGTTTGTTGCTTTTGCTTTTAGTGTCAAATTCAAGAAATTATTACCAAGATGGGAGTAAAAAAAAATTATCCTGTCTTGTTCAAGGAGTTCTACAATTTCAGGCCTTATGTTTAAATTTTTAATCCGTTTTGAGTTAATTTTGTGTATGGGGTGAGATGAGGGTTTAATTTTATTCTTTTGCATGTGGATATCAGTTTCCTTAGCCCATTTATTAAAGAGACCATCTTTTTCCCATTGTGTGTTCTTGACACTTGTGTTAAAGATCAGTTGACAGTATCTACTTAGATTTTTTTTTTTTTTACTTTTTATTATTTTCCATGTTCTGTCCTTCTGCCAGTACCATACTCTTTTAATTACTGTAGATTTATAATATATTTTGAAATCAGGAAGTGTGATGCCTCCAACGTCGTTCTTCTTTCTCAAGATCAGTTTGACTACTTGGAATCTTTTGTGAATCCATGTGAATTTTAAGGTTGTTTTTTGCTATCGTGAAAAATGTCATTGAGTATTTGACAGGGATTACATTGGAACTAAAAAATTTTCTGCAGAGTGAAGGAAACAATCAACAGTGTGTAAAGGAACTTATGGGATGGGAAAAGTATTTATAAACTATATATCTGTTAAGGGATTAACAGCCAAAACATATAACATCCTGAAACTCAATAGAAAAAATAATTAAAAATGGGCAAAGCGGGCAAAGGATTTGAATAGACATTTCTCCAAAGAAGACATACAAATGCCACCAGGTGCATAAAAGGTTATTTAACGTCATTAATTATCAGGGAAATGCAGATGGCAACCACAATGAGGTATTATCTCACACCTGTAAGGATGGCTATTATTAAAAAATAGAAAAAGTGAAATAAGTGTTGGCCGGGTGGCCAGGATGTGGAGAAATTGGAATCTTTATAAATTTTTGGTGGGGATGAAGAATGTTGCAACCCCTATGGAAAATACTCTGGAGATTTCTCAAAAAATTACAAACAGAACTACCATCTTATCTAGTAATCCAGCTTCTGGATATATAGCCAAAATAACTGAAGTCAGGATCTTGAAGAGATATGTGCACCTCTATGTTCATTTCAGCATTGTTCATATAGTCAAAATACAGAAACAACCTAAATGCCCATTGATGAATGATAAAAAAAAAATGTTATATGTACATACAATGGAATATTATTCAGCGTTAAAAAGAAAGAAAATTCTATTTTTTGTGACATAGATAAACTTAGTGGACATTATGCTAAGTGAAATAATCCAGTCACAAAAGGGCAAATATTGCATTATTCCACTTACTTGCTGTATCTAAAATAGTGAAACCCATAGAAGTGGAGAAGAGAATAGTGGTAGCCAGGAACTGGGGGAGAGGAAAATGAGGAGTTGTTGCTCAATGAGTATAAAGTTTCACTTACGTAAGATGAATAAGTTGTAGAGATCTGTTGGTTAGCATAGTACCTATAGTTAAAAATACGCTATTGTATGCTTTAAAGCATATAAAGGTAATAGATCATGTTAAGTGTTATCACCATGAAACACACACACACATATAAGAAGATCAAGGAGTTTTTTGGAAGTGATTGATCTGTCTATTACCTGGACTGGAGTGACTTTTTTCACGGGTGCATGAACATGTCCAAACTCATCAAAAGTATACATTAAATATGTGCAATTATTTGTATATGAATTACACTTCAATAAAACAAAAAAACGTATGAATATAACCACTTCTGTTGTGTGCTTCATGAAATAGTTACAAAAGCCACGGTCAAATATACTGCTAAATAATCTTTTAAATTCCTTTCAGAAAACATGGTAGGTTCAGTAATTAGACACTATTGTTGATAACTAGTAAAACTTTTTAATAACTTTTTTTTACAAATTTTCAAATATCAAAGGGCTGACAACCTAGCAAAAGATTTTCAGGCTAAATTAAATGGTAAAGTGAGAAACAAGAGAATAAGTCCTGAAGCAGCTTTTGTTCTAAAGGCATTTGTTGATACCGGAGACAAGAAACTTAGCCTGTGATGCTTTTCAAGATATGGTAGCAGAAGTTAAAGCCTGACACCCACACAAGATAAGAAATCTATTAGAGGACCTGTCAATACCAATATGAACTCACAAAGCACTGTACCTTCAGGTTAAGGCTGAATAAGATAGAAATGCTCCATGTTTTTCAAGAAAATGTGTCATGGCCCTAAGCATGGTATGGAGGAAAATTTGAGAGAAGTTAAACACAACTAAAGCCTCATAAAGATTTGCCACTCAAATATACTCCATCAGGGTGGAATGAAAAAGCATCAAGAGTTAATATGAAGTATGGACATTTGGACTTACAACTGACAAATGGCTCAGTGTTTCATTTTATAATTTGTATTATAACATAGAGAATATGACACACATAACTGACCATTGATCACACCTTGTCAATTCGGAATCCGTACTTATTTTCTTCAACCATACTTAATTTCCAAATAAAGACAATAAGAAATTCATATGTCTACCTTACATGATATAACTACCTTGCACACAACCAAAAATGCATTAAACCTTTTCTCAGAATCAGATGCACATTCTTTAGGTGATATTTATTCTTTTTCCTGATATTTTATAACTTAAACAGTGGGATATAAAGTTAACTGTTAGTAACTAATATATCTTACATTAGATGGCAATGGGATAAAAAATGAAATGAAACAAAGAAAAATTATACACACACACACACACACACACACACATATAAACCGCAGATGAGATACAAATACTCATAATAAGTATAGTCCTCACTTCTGCAGCAGATTATGTGGTCTTAGCTGGCATTTATCACCAACTCTTTCTTTCTCATTCTATCCTTTGCCCTCAGTAAGCACTTCAGATGGACTTTTTTTTTTTGCCTGGTGCGGTGACTTAAACCTTCTTTACTGTAAGGTTTGGGACATTAGCAATCCTTACTAAATTTGATTGTTGTAGTTTCACATTGGCTTTAATTATAGGGCACTGCAACGTTAACAGATGATGTAATGGATCTCCTGGATGGAGACAGATCCAGACATACTGTTTCTTACCTCAAGTAGTAGCCTGATTTTTATTATTTATATGAATCAATAGTTCCAGCAAAATCAGTAACTCCTTTCTTTGACTATTGATTCAGAAGCTTGAGGAGCCAAAGTGACCAGGTGGCAGTCTTAACTTCCAGTTCAATGTAATCATCATTGTGTTTCGTGGTGGCAGCATTCCTTCCTTTGGAATTAAGGCCTCTAAATGAGTAGATCATAAGGTGATGGTGACAGGAAAGAAAATCATTTGCCAGGGGAAAATAAAGAGAAATAGCGAGTGTTGACATTCTCATTTCCACTTATTGATTCCTAAATCCATGAATCCAGGCTATGGGAGAAACATCATCCTACACTCGATGATTATTTAAAGCTTATACAGCCTTCTGGAAGACATTGATCCAACCCAAAAGGTATTTCCCCTTATCTGGCTCTACAACCAGGTCTTTAAAAGGCCATTCCACAGTTCTATCAAGCCAGCTGCTTCAGGATTATCAGTATCATGATAAGACCAATGAATTCCATGAACATGGGCCCATTGCTGCATTTAATTTGCGTTAAGTAGGTTGCTTGACCTGAAGAATTTCTCTTTGGAATACCATTATGGTGGATAAGGCATTCCATACATCCACGGATGGTAGTTTTAGCAGAAATATTGCATGCAGGAAAAGCAAATCCACATTGCTAGTGTCTACCTTAGGAAGAAAAAAGTGCTACCCACTCCATCATGGACATGATTCAATGGAATAAACTTGCCACCATATAGCTACCCTGGAGAGTAGTGCCATATCAGTGCCTCAATGTTGGTTTCTGATGTTGACAGACTGGCCCTCAGCACTAACTATAGCCAGCTCAACCTCAGTGAGTGGAAGTCCATGTTACTGAGCACATGCAGAGCCTTCATTCCCACCACTATGGCCATTTTGTTCATGAGTCTTTTAGACAATGACAAGAGTGGCTGGGGAAGGAAGCTCACTGAATTCAACAGAATGGGTTATACTATCCAGTTGATTATCAAAATCCTACTTTGCTAAGGTCACCTGTTGGTGAGAATGCACACGAGACACAAATATCTTTGTGTTTTTTCCCATTCATGAAATTCTGTCAATTATGTTTCCTTCTCAGCTGTCCTTGCAATTTTACAATCATAATCCTTCTAAGAAGTTGATCTTCCAGCCAAACTTTTGATGGGCCGCAATCATGAATCAATATAAACTCATATTTTTGGCCATTTCTCCTTCCATTCAAAGGAAACAAACAGATGAAGTGCTCAAAGTTATGCCCACTGGGAAGATTCTACCTTACCACCATCTTTCAGGAAAAAGAAAGGGGCCATGGTACTATACGGGCTACCTCTGGGAGGTGATAGCATATTATGCTGAATCATCTGTAATCCAGGCCTGAGTCTTCTTTTTCTTTGAACTTGTCATAGATAACTTCCCATGAGGCCATAGGGGTGGGCTGGGAGAGAGAAGATAATGTAGCAAATTTAATGGCCATAGGTTGTTAGGGGACTGCCTTATATAGCTTACTGTGCCTCTGAGGCCTGCTCAAGTCTGATCACATACTTTTAAAATTTTTATTTTCACATTTTTATTTTTTGTAGAGATGGGGTTTCACTATGTTGCCCAGGCTAGTCTGAAACTTCTAGACTCAAGGGATCCTCTTGCTTCATCCCCCCAAAGTGCTGAGATTACACACATGAGCCTGGTCAATTGTGATCTCTTATATATCACTTTCATTTGACAATGGAAAGTTGCTATGCACACCCAACTTATGGCTTAGTGGATCAAATAATACTCAGTTCATTATGGCAGATCAGATTTCATGGTAACATGATGATTCATGGTTCAGCATTCAATTTCTACTAAGATCAGTAGCAAGTCAAAGGCTATTTCTCAAAAGGAGAGTGATTATAAATATGCGATAATAGGGCTTTCCTTCAAAATGCTAAGTGTGCTGTGATGCCCCTATAGCAGCCTGCCAAAGGCTCCAAATGGAATCTCTATCTGCCACTGACTCTTCAAGTACCATAGAATCTTCTGGATCATATGGCCCAAGTGGCAAAGCTGCTTGCACAGCAGTCTGGGCCTATTACAGAGCCTTATCTTTTTCTGGACCTCGAAATTAGTAGCTTTGTGGTTTGTTTGGTAAATGAGCAGAAGTAAAACACCCAAATCAGAAATATGTTACCTTCAAAATTCAAAGAGGACCACTAAATATTGTGTCTCTTTTTCAGTTACAGGAGGGGCCAATAAATAATTTATCCTTTACTCTGGAAGGATGAGTTGAAAATGCCCCACAGTACTCCTAGAAACTTCACTGATATGAAAGGTCTCTAAATTTTTGCTGAATTAATTCCCCATCTTCTGACAAGCAAATATTTTACTTGTATGTCTAGAGGAGTTGCAATGTCTTGTTCACTAGGTCCAATCAGTATAATATCATCAATGTAATGGACCAGTGTGATATCTTACAGAAGGGAAAGCTGATGAAGTTCCCTGCAGACTAAATTATGGCATAGCAATGGAGAGTTGACATACACCTGAAATAGAACACTAAAGGTATATTGCTAGCCTGCCAGCAGAAAGCAATCTGCTTCCAAAATACACACACACACACACACACACACACACACACACACACACACGCCCTGGGTCAATAGCTACAAACCAGTTATGAGGGAATATGTTAAATTTAGGAAATGAATCCACATCTGGAAAAGCAGCCACAATTGCAGTTACTCCTAGTTAAGTTTATGATAATCCACTCTCATTTTCTGAGATCCATCTGTTTTCTGAACAGGTCAAAAAGGCAATTTGAATGAAAAGTTGTGGGAGGGGGGCTGGGTGGATTATACTCCTGCATCCCTCAAGCCCTGATGCTGATACTAATCTTTGAACTGCTCCAGGAATATGTAATTTGTTTTAATTTACTGCTTTCCTAGGTAAAGGCAGTTCTAGTTGCTATAATAACAGTGTTTACTCCACAGGTCAGGCAACCAATGTGGGCATTCTGCCACTAGCTGTCTATTTCTATCTATGCCAATTTTGTGTTCTGTAAGTAGGAAAATAACTACAGAATGGGTTTGTGGATTCACTAGACCCACTGATAGGCCTGAGCTAAAACTCCCTTCAACAACTGACTTCCACAAGTCCTTGCTCTGACCGGAGGACCACAGTGATATTCTGGACCTCCCGGAATTAGCGTCAGAGTAGAGCCACTGTCCAGTCATCTCCCAAAGCCTGAATATGTCCCTTGTTATAGTGAACAACTTCCCTGATAAATGATCACATTTATTTTTAGGGAATACTGAGAGAAAAAATAATAATATAAAGTTTGGCAGTGCAGCAGGACCCTTCCTAAAGGTGAACCAACCTCCTCTTCATTCAAGTTTTGTGTCTAAACTGTCTAATGTCGGGGATTGATAGATGGGCTGTGACTATCAGCTTTGGTGATTCCAGTTAGACTTCTGTACATCCAACTTTGTTTGTTTTTATTTTTTTCTTTTTTCCCTCCTTTCCCCCATGCTTACATCCAGCTTTGGATTATACAGATCAAGTAAGAGTTATTAGACTGCCTATCTATTTCTTTTCCAATTGGTCCCCTGCCATTGTAGGATCTAGTTTTTCCACTGCATTTGGAAATGTCAGTTCAGTGGCAGCCACTATAGTTTCTGATTTACAGAGAGGAGTGACAACAGAGCTCTTCAAGGATGCTGGGACTCCTCACAAATTTATTTCTCATACTCATGTTCAAAGGTGTGTTTTCTAGACTCTGTCAGAATGAGTGAGCAGTACTTACATGGTAAATTCATTCCGTTAATATTCCAATCTCCCTAAGCCTATGGATACATTGCTGTGCGATACACCAAGGTGGTTTTAGCATTTCTCTGTTGTTTAGTTTTGCCCTTTTTTGTCCATGTCTCAGGCATTCAACCAAACAAACAGTTAGAGCCTTTTCTAATTTTCCAAGGTAAAACATTCAATCTAAATTTCCTGCTTAGTGGACTCATATCAACATGTTTGGTCTGATCCAACTTTATGTTATTTTCAACATTATCCCATATAAGAATATCCATTCTCACTTACATTACCTAGATTTCTAAGTTCAAATAATCATGCAGTTATGTGGATGTATAGTACCCTTTCTTGTGTGTGACACTTCTTACATCACCATTGGGGGCCTGCTGGAACTTGAGCCTACTTACTAGTCTAGAAACAAAAAGAGGTTTTGGGGATAAGTCCTGAAGTGAATCAGTGGTGTGTAGCAAGGTCAGGAGAGGCCATTACAGATTTTTCAGGCAAAGTAGAGTTTACATTCCCAGACGGAGTTGGAAAGGCTCCAAAGTAAAGTGATTATGTTTGGTAAATACCTTAGAAAAATAACTAGGCAAGCTTTGTCGGATCAAAAATAAAGGCTTCTATAAGCCAAGAAGAACCAGCAGAAAATTTACAGGTTCTCAGGCCCCAGCTTCATTGAGATATTCCCATATGTTTTTTTTCCACTTTTCAGGATTCTTTTCAATCAATGTTCTCACTTTAACAGTACATACTCCACAAAGCTGAGGATTCAATTTGCATTATAGTTCAGCTACATGAAGAAAGAGACTCTGAGTTTGGTTTTCAGAAATCTCATCCCTGCACCTACAAGAGATAAGGGTTTCTTTCATATCGGATAGAAATTTTTAGGTGATTGTTGCCTTGAGTTGGGAATTTGAAGTCCTGAGTTTATCCTTTTCTTTTCCAACTTCTCCCACACAGATAGGAGTAACTAGCCAATCTCATTATGCCCTGTGGTTCTACCAAAATGTCCTAAGGTATCAAATACATGGAGAAATTTACCTTTTAAAAATATTTGATTAAGAGTATCCAATGGCAATATTTTGCATATCTTTATTGACACATCTTAGCATGTATAATCAGTGCCCTGTTTTCCACCAAAATAGGATTAGTGCTCTTAAATCTAATAAGATTAGAGAACTAATGCCAAAATACCCAGAACCAATTCATAACACTTATCCTTAAAATTCTGCTCCTCTAGAACTCTTTCAGTACTATAATCTGCATCAGTGAGGGTTCCACCAGAGAAACAGAACTGGTAAGAATATGTTTTTGTGTGTGTGTGTGTGTGTGTGTGTGTGTGTGTGTGTGTGTGTGTGTCTGTATATACATATACATATATGCATATACATACACAGAGCAAGGAGTTGGCTTACTCAATTGATGATGATAGATAGATAGATATCACCAATGATAACATAATATCATCAAAATTTAAAATGGCCCTCTGGGGAAAAATAGTAAAAAGAAAACCAAAGATGATTATGGCTGACTTTTTGGTAAGAAAAGGAAACATAAAAGAAGGAAATTACAGAGATAGTCCTGGTGTTAGTGATGATGGAAAAAAAGAAGGAAATTTTGTAATTTATTGTATCAGTGACCTTTCTGACAACAGGCAAGGTAGCTACAACTCAATAAAGTAAGGGAATTGATGAAAATTGAAGGAGACATCAGTTTAGGCAAAATGAAAGTAGACATAGCTGTAAAAAGACACATATCAACACTACCTTAGCAATTGTAATGGCATTTAATGTGAGATCATCTATGAAAGTAAAAACATCGTTGAGTGCAAGAAAGCAAAAAGAATGTTTGCAATAAATATTTGTGGAGTGCCTAATTTACAGTATAAAACACATTAAAGCAAGGTCTTAACATCCACTTTCTTTTTCATCTACATTACCTTGGCAGTAGTCTCAGAATTACATTTGTAAAACAACATATATAATAATGACGCATAATCTACAGGAGTAAAACAACACGCACAATATATGCAACAGACGTTAATTCCTCTGCCTCGTCCCCATTGGCAGTACATGCTTCAATACCGCATTGTTCATAACTATATTATCTTAAGTGAACTATAGTATTTGTCGTAGTTTGCCTCTTATTGATGATGCCAATATGATTGCATGTTTGGGAATGTGTGCTTGTGCCCTATTGTTAGCTCCTTGAAAGTAGGGGAACTACTTTTTATTTTTGCTTCCCTCCTACATCTTACTCTACCAGAATTTGAATATATAAGAGGCATCCAAACAACATATGCTGAGGGTATTTTTTTATGTTGATTAAAAAGATATCTAGGATTCGCAACTTTCAAATGGGTCCTTGTCATGACTGCTGTATGATGTTTTTCTACCTAACCAGATTTAGTGATACTCTGAAAAATTTCTTGAACTAGCAATGCAAATAAAGAATCAAATAAATGCATGTCTCATCCTCAGCATTAAAATGAATCAGAGACTACATAATATAATTAGGCACCAACATGACAAACAATTTATTACATTTTGCTTCTCTCTCCTATTCCTTTGTTTTAGTTTCAGTGTTTGAGAATAAAATATACTTTGTGGTAGAATTTAAATATGTTGGATATAACAGATTGATTTTACACTGTGCATTCAATAGGATGACTTAAATGTTTGATATGTTCAAAAATCTTTGACAATTATCTACTACTCAGAAATTCAGAGCCCTGGTATTACTTCAATTTGTTTTCAATCAATTCTTCTTCAGAAAATATCTCTTTTCCTTCAGGGTGAATAAAATAAAATAGGACCCATAAAAAATTTAAAAAAAGAAACCTACTTGCACAACAGAACAATTAACTTCATTTCCACTAAACTAAAGTGATTATGTTTAGTAAACACCTTAGGAAAAGAACTTGGCAAGCCTTGTTGGATCAGAAATAAAATTCATGGTTTCCTACTTGGCTTGATTAGCATCCAGGTTCCCATGGAAACTGATTTATATAACAGTTTAAATAAAATGAATCTAATGTTTCCAATGTAACCAAAGACTTTATACTAAATTAGGTATCAATATGTTGTTCTGTGTGCATCATTTAAAATGATAGCTCTGTATTGGTTTGCTAAATGATGTTAGCTCATGCCATCTTAAAGAAAAAATAAAGGCATAAACAAAGTAGAAAAAAAATCAAGGTGGCTCTTGAAAGAGTTTTATTTAATGAATTTAAGGAAAACTGGGCAGTGGAAGTACAGGTAAGTTTAGTGTTTCTTAGCTACAAATGTGTGCCTGCAGTGACGGTTTCCTATTAAATGTCCTTTTGTCTAAAATTCCTTTTTAGACTAGTGGAGTAAGTGGCTAGAGTATGTAATCATTCCTTACTCATTATTTCTCACTATGATTTTTATGGTTGGTCTTGCAGAAGTAATAGAACTTTTTGGCCTCAGTAAACTCCACAAATTCATCATCATCAGATCATCAACATCGTCATCACCATTATCATCACTGTTCCAGAGTTTCCAAATGTCCAAAATGGTATTTAAATGTACTATATTATAGAGTTTGACTAACAACCC
>RJWJ010044273.1:0-12239 GCA_004363605.1 Indri indri | reverse complement strand
CTTTTTAAGTCAACAGGAGATTATTGAAATAGGAAAACAGTAACTCTAATTAAAAGAAAGTTCATATTCTTCAAATTTTTCTTTTTTTTGAACTCCAAACTCAAAGTGATGGTCAGTATGCTTACCCGGATAAATCCATTTTCCGGAGGAACTGGCTGAAGACACCCTGAATCTGACTCTATCTCAGGAAGATCGAACTCTCTTATTTCTTCGTCATCACTGACACATGGTTGTCCACTAAAAGGGAAAAATAAATATGTGTGCACATGCATATATATGTACATACGCATATTTACATGTGTATGCATATATGTGTGCATATAAACATTACATATATATATGTATTAAATAGAAAATATTACGTACAGAGAAAGGCAAAGCTGCAGATCCAATGCCTCACTAATATGATGTGTTGGCACAAGTAAAATTCTAGTTATTTCTTTACTTAGCAGTAGGATAATAACTATGTGAACAGTCTATGTTAGTGGGACAGTGACCATTCTTCCTTCTTACCCAGACTTACTTGTTTTCCATGATTGAAAATGTGCAGTCTTCCTCTTGCCGCTTCTCCCCATTACAGGGTTTCCCTCCATGTTGGGGGGCAGGGTTATTGCATTCTCTGGTTCTCGATCTCTCATAAGTAGCATCACACATGCTCCAGGAAGACCAGCACCCCCAGTTTCCATCTACTGCATCTGGAACAGAGGGACACCCACCCATGGATCATGGTGCAGCTGAGAGAATTTGGGCTTTAAAGCCACTCCAACCTGGTTTTCTCACTTTTTAGCTGTGTGACCTCCTCTGTGGAATATTATAGGGTTATTGTGAGGAGTAAAAGAAATTACCTTGGAAGGGGCCTGATACATTGCCTGATTTCCCTTTCTTATTCTAATAGCCTAAATAAGATGGCAACCATTACGGATCATTTTCAACTGTCACAAACATTTGTGTGTATGTACATGCACACGTGTGTGTAAATATGAACGTCTTCTGAATAGAATATATATCAAATCGTGTTTTTCAAGGTAAGCGGAATTTATTCTCATTCCCAAGCCTCATCCTCTTTCTAAAGAGGATTTGAGGAAACCGTGAACACTCCTTAGTCCTGTATGAAAACTTTGGTTGTGACTTAATTTATCCTTTATCACAAAGTCATCCTCATTCTACATTACAATACATAAGAGGCTTATAATATTAATAACAGAATCATATATTTTATTTTATAGGATGTTTTATTTTATTTTATTGATTTTTATATTACAGGCATTGTGCTGGGTAGATTCCCGTTTTGTGGATGAACAGATGGAGGCATAGGGAAGTTAGATAACTTTCCCAAGGTCACGTAGCTGGTAGGTTACAGCTGAAACACATACATTTTGCAGGCTATTTTCCTTGTGAGTTTGCACTAGGTTGAAGTTGCTAATAGAAGTTTTATTTTAATTGCCCAATTTAAAATATACTTTGGAAGAGAAAAGGTGCCTACCTCACAACAGATTACTGATACTTACTGGATTTATAATCTGGAGACCGTCTCTCACAGTTCTCGCCATAGGTGCCGCTCTGGCACACACACAGACATTCGGTCCCTGAGAGTGTGGGACGACCGTTATTAGGGCACGGGGCACACTGGCAAGGGTCAAACTTGGCTGCATATTCCCGAAAAGCTTTCCTAAGGTTGTTCCGCTTTGTCACTGCACAGGGGATGTTTCTCACCAAGTCCACGATGGGAGCAAGCTAAGAGCAAATGATAGAGAGGAGGTCCAGTTACATTCCCTTTGGCAATACGTTGCCATCACTGCCCAATTTTCATGGAATGAGAGGCAAGGCCTGAAATGTTCCACAACTCAAAGGGACTATTGTAGAATATAGTGTAGCTGCCTGTTGAACTCATAGAGAAAAGCCTTCTACCTGAGGCAGGTTTGATATATCTAGAACTTACCTTCCCTGCAATTCTGTGAAAGAGGCCACATGTGAAGTGTCTCTTACTTGGATTATTAAGCATCAAATACACACATCAAAGTATTGAGATAGGTGACCAAAATTAGGCAGCTCATTAATGTTCTGCTGAAAACTCACTAAGTTTGATTCAAGGAGAAAAATCTAGACAGGCTGAAGAGAGGTTTTCCACGTTCTTTATTTTTCCAGGGACATTTTTGGCTTTCAGTGGAGTCAGAGGAGAAAACATGGAGTGGGAGAAAATGGAGAAATTAACTTGCTGGTAGAATGAATGGAAGAATTACAGTGGCAAATAATGGAGCTAATGATAAATCGGGGCTCATTTCATTAACATTGTGAAACCTCAAAGAAATGACCATCGAGTGCAATATGTGACTCACTAGTGCCTAGAGGGCAGCTGGGTCTCATTTTTCTACCATAACCTGTAGAGCTCAATACATCTTCATGCTGCATGTAAACAATTCCATTTTTATAAGGATTGAACTCCTTTATCTTCATTGAAATGAAATGAATATAATAGCTTTTTCAGAGGCCCTTTTAAAAATGTGGTTGTGTTTTAGGCAAAACTGGTTCTAAATGGCATATGAGTGATATGTGGGCAAAGTATTCCATAAATAATAAAAATCACCTTTTTATGTAATTACGACAAATATAAAACTGGTAAATTGAATCAATGGTGATAGAAAAAGGAGGTCAAATAGGTCTTAAATCCCATTTATTCCACAGAGCTACGCATGAAGATTTAAGAGTGCTCATCAAAGAGTTGCGAGAAAAACACAGAATCCAGATCTATTGTATACATAGGAAGATGAAGAGTACTACTCAAGGCAAATTGAGCAGTTTTGTTCACTAAATTCCCTTCCCTGGTATTTTGTGCGTGCTAGCAATTCTAAATACTGTACTATAGAATGCTTGTTTGAATAGCAAAAGCAATAGATGTGCGATTTAACATTTAGAAAAAGGTACATTGTGCAATGAATACTAAAGAAAGACATTTCCTTTATCGTCTGAGAAGCAAATGAAAAAGAAATTATGTAAAGTGCAATTTGGGCTGCTAGAAAACTACTTTAACTCTTTTACTGGAATACTTTTTAATCTTACCTCAAAGTCAATCACAGCAGGATTTTCCTTCACTGATTCTAACCACTCAGAAAATACCTTCTCCTCTGGACCAGAATTTCCTTTCTCCCATGCCAAAGCTGCTGCGTACTCACTCCTTCCACCTCGAACCAGGGATATGGCTTTCTCTGCTCCCTGCAAAAATGAACCTGAAAGGTATTTAAAAAAATTAACTACTTGATTTTAGTGCAAATTCATATTAAAAAAAACACCCTACTTGCACAGGAGGGAGAAGTAGATGGTACAGTATGTAGCTCTGTTAAGTAAGATAAGTGAAAAAGCAAGAGACACTCCATGGTATCATTATTTATTAAGCATCTAGCATATGACAGACACTTTACACACATACATTATCTTATATAATTCCCATGACAACCCTGAGAAGTAGCTATTATTATAAACATGGACATTGAAGTTGAAAGTAATTTGTCCTGGAACGCATGGTTACCATGAGGTAGCACTGGGATGCAAATACGCCCAGTCTTGACTGCTCCCTATGGTTTGATACCAAGCACTCAGCTTTTGATTTATATTATTAATAGTATATGTCTTGGGCCTTTAAATAACAAAAATCACATGGCTTCTGATATTCAATTGACTGATATACTGGAAACTTCCAATTATAGGGAAAAAACAAAATGATAGACTGCTTTTAAACTTAAAGACGGGGCAAAAAGCACAACTGAGAAAAAAATTAAACCTCAGGTTAGGAGTTGGCCCAACGTTTCTTTAGAGGCAATGGCATTTAATGTTAAACTACATAGCACAGATCTTCTACATGAATTTTCAAAACAATTCTCACTAACTAATGGTAACTTCAACTAATATGGCTAGAAACTGAATAACAGGAAATTACAGTGAGAAAGTTAAATGAAAAGAAGGCTAGTGATATGGCTACTAGTTAATGGCATTGATTTGGTGTCTATTTTGGAGTATCAGAAGGATTAGCCATGGCCCTACTGTTCAGAAATTCCACAGTAAGATAGTCTAGAATGATTAGAAAAATGGGTGAAATACTCTCCCTGTGAAGAAAGTAGTATGATTGTTTTCGAACTGAAGTGCACAAGAAAAAACAGAGGGTATAAGAAGAAAACTTCAGTGTTTATTTTTCATATAAAAGTGGGAGAGAAATTAGTGTTTGCCAACGTGTCATATACTGATTGACACTGGCTCTGTCATGTTATTTCTATTTAGCTGATACCATGTATTTCACAAACAGATTGACACCGGCAAGGGTTATCTATGGTAGGCACAGGATCCTAAAGAAAGAGTTATAGTTAAGTTTATTTACTATTTCATTAGCTAGTTTGAACAGAACTAACTCTTACAAGTGAATAAATGGCTTAAAAAGATTCCAGAAAGAAAATGCAGATTGAACATGGTGCCAATAAGAAGACAGAATGAATATTTCTACTTCTTTCATAATAGTCTCATAAGCCACGACAAGAGAATAACACCAAAGCTGAACAAAAACATGTCAAAACTTGCAAGGAGCTTTTATGAAATATGGATTTATCATTAACAATGAGCTTTGTCCTAAGTGTATGCAGCTACCACTGTGAGGAAGACAATGAAAAATTCTATTTCTTTCATATAGGCTATTTTGTTTCGAAATTTTCTATTTTCTACATTTTCATATATTTTTGTACCTAACGTATTTTTAGAATACTGCATTTATACCATTTGTCAGTAAGTGTACACAAATTAGGGATATATCCTCAAAAAAATGTTAATGATATCACTACAGATTTGACAAGTTCAAAGTCCAACAATTTAACTGAATTAGCTCAGGGTTAGAAATAGGCAAATCTACATTCCTGTGTGTGTTTTACTCTTCAATATGTCTTTTATTTCAGGCAAATTGCCATAAATAAAAATTTGTTGAGAATCTGCTATGTGCCAGATACTAAAGACTGAGAGAAAAGTAAAATATGGTATTTGTATTTGAAAAACTTGGACTCTCAATTAGAAGACCAAATAGGTACATAAATATGCTAGCAAGACTATGGAGAAATAAAAAGGGAAGTACAACAAAAAGGGAAGGAAGGAAGAAAGGGAGGAAGACAGAAAGGAAGAAAAAAAAGAAGGAAGAGAGAGAGAGAGGGAGGAAGGGGGAAATGGAAAGAAACAAAAAGACCAAAAAAACAACCAGTTTTTGCTAACTCTTACTCAGTGGTAAAAACAACGAATGATTCCTGAGTTAGGACAGTGAAAGAATTCTGAGATCTTCGGCAGTTAGGGAGGGCGGCACTCTGAAAGGAAGACTGACATGGCCCTGGAAGCAAAGACAAGACTTATTGAGAAGATGGTGGCCTTCCAAGCTGTGGGAGCATCACAGGCAAGGACCTGGAGTCCGGGGAATATGTGCCATGCTCTGGGAACAGTGCACAAGGGCATCAGTTAGAGGTGAAGCTGAAGGTTCAGATGGGGAAGAGCAGCAGAATAGAGAGGATCTGGAGGTAAAGCCAAGGAAATTGGACTTTATTCTCTATGTTTAGAAAGAACTGCATTCTCTAGAAACCATGTAAGGTTTTGAGGTGGGGAGATGACATGATTCAGGAATATTAGCAGTGTCGTGTCAACTGGGTAGCAATGGGTGATTGAAAAGCAGTCTGGAGACTATTTCAACAGTCTCTGACTTTGAAATGTCCTCCCATTCCTACAGGTTGAAAACTATGGGTCCATATTTGGCATTTCCTATCCTAATTCCTCTATATCAACTTGGTTTTCTAAGTAGCCCTCATTCAGTCTAGTATTGTCTCACATTTTTAGTTAACACTTGTACTGAAGTATAATATTCATGCAAAGTATACAAATCATAAGTATACAGCTCGATTAAATTTTAAAAAGTGAACACCCCTGTAATCCCTGTCCACATCAAGAAATAGAACACTAGCAGCACCCAAAAGCCTCCTTCATGCCTTCATCCAGTCATTATCCCATCCCAAAATGCAAACACCAATTTTATTACTATTGCTATGAATTAGGTTTGCCTGTTTTTGAACTTTATATATAAAATCATAAAATATGTACTCTTGTGCCTGTTTTTTCCCACTCAGCCTTATGCTTGTGAGATTCATCTATGTTGTGTGTAGCAGTAGTTAATTCATATCACAATTTATCCATTTTACCCTTGGCAGACATTTGACTTGTATCCAGTTAATAAATAATACTGCTTTGAACATTCTTATACATTACTTTTTCTGTGTATTTGTGCATATTTCTGTCAGGTACATAAGCAGTATTCTTTCAAGCATTCATGTGTTCATTGAAAGACAGGTATTAAATATTTATAATGCACTAGCTGTGTTGCTAAATATTGAGGACATAAAGACCATGTCCTAGATTTGCTTACAGTGGAGGAAATAGAGGGTAAACATAATACAATATGATGAGTGCTATGACATTGGGAATGCAGGTTGCAATGAGAATAGGAGGTCACCTAACCCTAATTATGAATAATGATAGAGGTGGTAGTCAGGAAAGGTTTCCTGGACTATCTGGTAAAAATTATAATGTCAAGATTTGTTTTTTTAAAATAATTACATCTTTAGCATATTAAACTCTTAAACGATACAGAAAAACTCAGCCATCATTCTCCTTGTTCAGTCTTAGTTTTATGTATTAAATGAATACGATTCTCATTGCCTCATCTTTGCCAACTGTTTCTTCATTCCTGAGTTCTATTTATCTATTGAATTAATATCTTGATATTAATTTTTGTGTTTTTAAACTTCCTTTATCTTTGCCATTCCTCTCATAATTGAAATTGCATCACAGGTTTTCTATATGTACAGCCTCAGGCTAGAGAAAACTTAGAGAAAAAGAGTCAAACTTTTTCTTTTGAACTCTGAAGTATATTTTTGTAAGTCTAGCAGAAATCAAAGCTTTGAAGGCTATGGTTTCCAATGTCAAGGGCCAGGCTCTTGAGAGGGAATAAAGATTCTTGAGTTCTTAATGCTTGAATTTAAATATCGAAAGCCAAACCTACTATGATGATTCAGAATATAGAATTTATAACATCAACCATAGAATGATAAAGAATGTATAATAACATAAGAGCCATTTTCCTTCCCAAAAGGAGAAAAGATTTTGAGCAGTTAGGAGAAGGGGGGATATTAGACATGTGACACGTGTCAACTAAGATTTAGACTGGGTGGATTCCTCATTTCAGACCTAGGATTCTACCACTTTGGGCAGAGTGTTTGGGACGGATGGTGGTACAAGAGAAATTAGATATAAACTGATACGAAGGGTCTGCAAAAAGTTCATGGAAAATGTGTATTATGAAAAAAATCATGCATGGATTTCAAAATTTTTTTGCGTCTAAATAACTTCTTACTAACTTGTTATAACATGTCTGAATAGGATCTAGTTTGAGACACTAAGAAGGATAAGGCATCACTTTGAAAAGAGCCCTATCAGAACAAAGTGAATTCTGTTAAATTGAAGCAAGAATAAACATCAAATTTATGGTGAAGCTGGAGTGGAAGAATGGTGAAATCATTGATGCTTTAAAAAAAGTTTATGAGGACAATGTTCCAAAGAAATCAGCAGTTTACAAATAGATAATTCATTTTAAGATGGGAGTGAGACAATGTTGAAGAGGAAGCCCCCAGCAGTAGACGATCCACATCAATTTGCAAGGAAAAAAAATTAATCTTGTTTGAGCCCTAATTGAAGAAGACTGATGATTAACAGCAGAAACAATAGCCGACACTACAGACATCTCAACTGCTGCAGCTAACACAATTCTGACTGAAAAATTAAAGTTGAGCAAACTTTCCACTTGATAGGTGCCAAAATTGTTGTGCTCAGAT
This sequence comes from Indri indri, assembly GCA_004363605.1. Taxonomy (NCBI): domain Eukaryota; kingdom Metazoa; phylum Chordata; class Mammalia; order Primates; family Indriidae; genus Indri; species Indri indri. The sequence goes on along the minus strand of RJWJ010044273.1, from coordinate 4,344 downwards.
CAACAGCAGACAAAAGCAGAGCTTTCCATGGAATTTTGAACAAGTGGGATCGAGATCCTGAAGCATTTTTTCAAAGAATTATAAAAGGAGATGAAACACGACTTTACCAGTATGATCCTGAAGACAAACCACAATCAAAGCAATGGCTACCAAGAAGTGGAAGTGGTCCAGCCAAAGCAAAAGCAGACCGGACAAGAGCAAAGGTCATGGCAACAGTTTTTTTGGGATGCTCAAGTCATTTTGCATGTTTACTTTCTGGAGAGCCAAAAAATAATAACATCTACTTATTATGAGAGTGTTTTGAGAAAGTTACCTAAAGATTTGCAGAAAAACACTGGGGAAATCTTCACCAGATAATCCTTCTTCACTACAACAATGTCCTGCTTATTCCTCTCATCAAACAAAGGCAATTTTGTGAGAGTTTTGATTGGAAATCATTATTCATTTACCTTACAGTCCTGATTTGGCTCCTTCTGACTTCTTTTTGTTTTCTAATCTTAAAATATCTTTAAATGGTACCCATTGTTCTTCAGTTCATAGTGTAAAAAAGACTGCATTGACATGGTTAAATTCCAAGAAACCTTCAGTTCTTTAGGGATTAACTAAATGGCTGGCATCACCACTTACAAAAGTGTCTTAAAATTGATGGAGATTATGTTGAGAAATAAGTTTATATTTTTTTCTTTTAATTTCATTTTCCATAAACTTTCTGAATTCCTCTCGTATGCATTTTATCTAACTCTTCTCAAGTATTAAGATGGAAATTGCAAACCTTGTAGAGAATGTTTTATATCCAACATGGCATCCAAGCAAGTGGTCCCTTGGGTAGCCTTAAAGACCCTCACACTTCACTATGATGTGCAGAAAACAGGCAGGAGTTCCTTAAACCCTGAAGAAGGCAAGGAAGTCTCAAGAGAGGGTTGTAGACACAAAAGGACCTGGTGTTGGTTGGTATGAGAAAGATTCAAAGGGTATGGGCCTCATAACCAAAGACAAGTCAGGTCCATGGATATTGGCAGTGGCTGCCAGTGCATAACAATGAGAACCAAAGGGGGGGAATTATTTCTGAGGCCAGCAAAGGCAAAGGATAAAATGATAACAAAGGTCTCATTCTTCCTCTGATGCTAGGATACTACCTGACCGCTCTTCCCTACCATGTATGCATATGCATACATGTGCTTGTAACACACACACACACACACACACACACACACATGCACACACACAGATTGTCCCTAAGAAGCAGCAAAGGAGAAGGGTGATGGAATCCTGAGTTTGACTAAAAATTGAAAAATTGAAACTCAGAATGACTGGATTACATTACACTGGCAACTTTATATCTTATATCTTTCACCACTTAGAGGAAATAGGAATTTGAGAGATATTACATTTCATTTTGGAGAAATAGAAAATATCCTAACTTTGAGCACCTGTATTATTCCAACTGTTGCATTTTTTTAATTCATCTCTTTGCTGCTTGGATTTTACAGTTGAGTAGTTTTTGTCAGTAAATGCTTAAGAATGTGTATTTCCAGAATTCTCTTATGTTTTGAGAATGTCTTCCTGTTACCTTTACATAAACACATTTGTTTCCTCTTTCAGAAATTTGTGGACATTCCTTTATTGTCTTGTTCTATTGAATTTTGTTATGGAGAAATCTGAGGCCAGTCTGATTTTTGTTATTGTTGCTGTCTTGCGGTAGGATTGTTTTTTCAGCCATGATACTTGTAAAGTTCATTTAAAAAAATCTTTGGATTTAATAAATTAACCAGAATTTGTCTTGAAGTTGCATATTTGAGTAATATTTCTGATATATATAATCAAGAAAAATTTCTTGCTTTATTTCAGGGACATATTCTTATATAGTGTCTTTTTAAAATACAGTTTTTCCATTTTATTTGTTGGAATCTCTAATTCAAGGGCACTAATTCCTATGTATTGAATTATGTTTTTCCTTCCATTTCCATTAGATTTTCTTTAATAATATCTGAATTTTTCTTTGTATTTGTTGTCATTATTTTAGATCTTTCTTATATGTGATTAATGTTATTAATTTTATTTTTAGATAATTATATTTTGTCCTTGCAGTGTCTAATTTATTTATAATAATAATGGTGATGTTTCTCAATATTTGCTTTTATACCTTAGCTGTGAAATCTTCCTTTTAAATTAATTTTTATATTTAATCTTTTTATCTGTGAGCTGTTGGTTTATTAAATTCATATTCTTAGTAAATTATTCTATTGCATGATAAACTAGTATAGTATCTGTATCTGTTTTTTGATTTATATTACTAGGTTATTTATTTTGCATGCTATTTTCCTTTTTGGCCTTTTTCTTTTTTTGCTACAGTACTAAAGTGCAATTGTTAAGCCAGTTCTTCTAATTTTGCTTATGCTTAATACAGGCATCTATATGTAGACCATCTATATGTTCTGATATTATATTTAAAATTGTCTATTGGTTATTATAGTAAATACTATATTTTTATTTGTTCTTTCTCTGTCTTCCCTATGAGAATGTAAGCTTCAAATTTGGGAGTTTCTGTGCTTTTGTTTCCCTTTGTTCTGTGCAGAATGAGTGGCAATCGGTCAGGCAAAATAAGGGAATAAGAGAATTTTACAAAGAGGAAGGAGTTATTTATAATAGCAAGGCATAGGACAGAGCATGACTTGTTTAGAAGGCTGCATAAAGTTTAGCAATGCAAAGAAAGGCAGGAACTTATACTTAAGACCATGAGGAATCATGACATATTCAAAGTAGAAAGCTTTCATGAATAAGATTTGCCATGAAGAAAATTCCTGTCACAGAAATGTGTGGAATAAACTGGAGGAAGACAAGACTAGAAGCAAGAAGACCAGTTAGGAGGCTTATGTAGTAATCCAGCCTGGAAATAATGAATGAAGGGCATGCCCATAGAAATAAAGAGATGGAGACAATTTGGAGGGGTATTCAGGAGGCAGAGTGGATTATGCATGGTTACTTATTAAGTGTGGAGGCTAGAAAGAGTGCAGAACCGACAATCAGGTTTCTGGCTTGGCTGACTTAGTTGACGGCAACACCATTCATCAAGACTGGGATTGCTAGAGGAGAGGGAAGGTGAAAGGAACCAATTGTTGCTGGTCACTGTGTGAGGCTCCTTATAAACATCATGTTGCTAAATCTTCACAATAGTCCTGTTAGGCTATGAACTACCGAACTGTTTGGATTTTACAGTTGAGTAGACAGTGATGGTAACCACCGGCAGCAGGGAGAGAATATGTGCAGTGTTGGTGCCTAGAGATGTTTAGCGGACGTAGGTGTCTGAAGCTCAGGAGGGATGGCTGGGTTGGGGATGAGGATATAAGAGTAAAGGCCCATAGGCAGTGGAGTGGCTGACACTCTGGGAAGGAGTAAGATCATTCAACAAAACCTGACTTCTATCTTCTTTCTTCAGTAGTTTTACCCGGATTTTCTTTCTCTTTCTGTTTGCCAAAGTGTTCCGTCGTCTTCAGTGCATAGACCCAAAACAATTCTCTGCAAGAAACCTGATGTATTTTGTTCTCGGGATTTCCTTCTACCCATTTTCTTCTGCCCATGGTACTTTTATAGCCTTTTAAAAAATAAACCTCTCTTAGACCCTTATCAGTCTATATTTTTAATGGCTAGTTATATGTGTCCTTACTTTGTAAGGCCCTTGATAGGAAGGCTTAGTTCACACCTATATTTACCTCACAATGTCTAATATTGAGTTTTGCCCATGGGAAAAAAAAATCAATAAATAATTGTTCATTAAATTGAACAACATATGTATAAGACAAAGAGAACCTTAACCATTGCTAACGATATTTTATTTGCAACCCCCACCTCCCCCCCCCAACACAGGGCTCTGAGGCAGATAAATAAAATAAATGAAAAATTAAAAATAGCACAGTCATGTGCAATATGGTGCTTACATGACAGCCAGTCTCAGGGCACACTGGATAAGCTGCTAAGAGAGAACAGTGTTACCTTCATGTTTTTCTGATAGCTTGTTAGTAGTGCACCGATGGTGCACTTTTTTTTTCTTAACACCAAGAACACGTTTCTTTGTTTCAATCCGGATACAGGTTTTGGTTTCTTCCTCTGTTAAGCCTAGGAAGTTGAGTACAAACAAAATTGACTGAGAATGCACCATGAAGAACTCAAAGAGGAACCTGAGGCTCTGGTCACTTTTGGAGCCACAGATACTATATATCAGTCCCCTCTTCCTTAATACCCATAAACCTGAATGATTAACAGCTTTACCTACAGATTCAATCCTGCACATGCCCTGAGATAGTACAGAACGGCAGAGTATCTGTAAGTCCCACCATTCCCCTCCCC
>RJWJ010044272.1:0-12248 GCA_004363605.1 Indri indri | reverse complement strand
GATGCTCAACCTGTGTTTGTGTGTGTGTGTGTGTGCGTGCGTGTGTGTATGTGTGCATGTGTGTGTGTGTGTGTGTGTATCTCCTATTGCTTCTGTTTCTCTGGAGAACCTAGACTATTACACACTCCTAGATGTTTACTCAAGAAAAATGAAAACTTGTGTCTACATAAACACTTATACACAAATGGTAGCAGATAAGCAGATTTATCCATAATAGTAAAAAACTAGAGGGCCGGGCACGGTGGCTCACGCCTGTAATCCTAGCACTCTGGGAGGCCGAGGCGGGCGGATCGTCCTGAGCTCAGGAGTTCGAGACCAGCCTGAGCAAGAGCGAGACCCCGTCTCTACCAAAAATAGAAAGAAATTAATTGGACAGCTAAAAATATATATAGAAAAAATTAGCCGGGCATGGTGGCACATTCCTGTAGTCCCAGCTACTCGGGAGGCTGAGACAGTAGGATTGCTCGAGCCTAGGAGTTTGAGGTTGCTGTGAGCTAGGCTGATGCCACAGCACTTGCCCCAGGCAAGAGAGTGAGACTGTCTCAAAAAACAACAACAACAACAACAACAACAAAAAAATAGTAAAAAACTAGAAATAACCCAAATGTTTCAACTGTTAAATGGATAAACGGAATGTGGTATATCGATACAGTTAAATACTATTCGGCAATACAAAGAAAGGAACTTTTTATCTATGCAACCACATGGATGAATCTCAAAACCATAATGGTGAATAAAAGAATCTAGATACAGAAGACTATGTACTATATAATTCCATTTATGTAAAGTTCTAGAAAAAATAATGTATAGTAACAAAAAACTGGTTCATGGAGGGAACGTTGGCCTGCTGAAAGGCATAAATAAACTTTTGGGGGTGATGGGAATGTTCCGTGTGGATTACAATGGAGGTTTAATGAGGGTGTGCATTTGTCAAACTCATTACATGGCATACTTTAAATGAATGCAGATGTAGGTTACACCTCAATGAAGTCATTTCTAAAAAAAATGGATATATACCTTTTTACACGTGAAAATGGTTTGGATGGGCACTCTGTACAGAAAAGTAGACTGAGAATTTTACTATTTTATTCTATATAGTTCCAGATTTTTAAAATGTGCTTTAAAGTATATTAATACATTTCTTATAAAAATTAAATATAAACTTAAAAAATTCAGTTCCATAACAAAGATTGGGGAAGTCAACAAAGATTCTTGCTTGACCAAACTTTAGTCAGGCTCCTTAACTTTTCCTAGGCCCGCGTGTGCACTTTCTTGTAAAATCCAGTTTTAGCAAAGACCTTGCTGGGTCAGTTTAGCAAGAACTCCATCCTTGCTCTCTGATCACTTTGAATATCTGATCAGGTTCCTCATCCTCCTTCTACCCCACAGGTGATGTCTGGTCCCCCTGGCCTGTCTTCAGCAAGAATCTTGGAAGGTCGGTTTAACCAGAATCCCCCTTTCCCCTGTTGTTTCCTCCTGGTAATTTTCCATCCACTGACCCCCTCCCTGCTGCTCAGCTGTAAATTTCCATTTGCCTGTGCTGTATTTGGAATTAATCCCAATCTGTCTCCCAATGCAAGACCCCGTCACTGTGGTTCCCATTGCAACGCTCCTGAATAAAGTCTGCCTAACTGTGCAGCTATCATTGAATACTTTTTTTCTTTAACAAAGCACAGAAACCTTTAAGAAAAATTATAGATTATCCATAATCTCATCACTCAGAAAGAGCCTTCTTACCATTTTGATTTAACTTCAACTAGTATCATGTGTGTATGTGCTTGGGCTCATGATCTTACAGATGCACATAAAATTGAGATCATTCTGTATGAAATTTTTGTATCCTGATTTTTATTGAAGATTATACAATGAGTATTTCCAAATGTCTTACTTATTGCTTGAAAACATGGTTTTTATGGGAGCACATGGGATATAGTTTCCACTATATGGAAATACTATAATTTACTTAACCAATTTCTTATGGCTGGATATATGGAGTACCTCCCATTTAAAAAATAATAAATAATGCCCCAATATACAATATACATATATGTTAATCTTTTTTATCATCTTTATTTATTATCTCGGAATAGATTTCTAGAGGTGAAATTTCTGGATTGAAAGCAATACAGATGCTCCTCATTTTGCATGGTTCTGATGTGACTGAGTTTCTGTTAAATATGGTACCCTGCAAGGAAAGGGCTGCCTGCATTTAAAGACTATTGATGCATATGGCCATGTTGCTCTTCCAAAAACTGTGCCAGTTTGCATTTCCCCTAGCAACCTGTGCTATAATCCAACCAACCCTGGATAATGTCACTTTCAAAAATCTTTGATAATTTGAGAGGGAAAAACATAGTATTTATTTCTTAATTTATTTTTCTTTTATTATAGAATAGCTTAACTTCTGTCATGTTTATTGGTCACTTGTATTTCTCCTTTTGTGAATTGTAAACTGCCTTAAATTTTGAAGGCAAAATGGAATTTTAAAATAAGCTCTATGTTTCTATAACAATCCCCCTACTCTCTGTCAAACTTGCGAATCTTTAGAATCACTACAATATGACATTTAAAATATATCTTGGATAATATTGGGAAGTTTAGAAGCAGTGAATAAATGGTCCATAATAGACATGCTGCTAGAAGAGAAATAAGTGAAAAAGAAACACAAATCTCATCATCTTCCTTCGGTTTAACTCAAAGCTTTCAAACCCATAAAGTTTGGGTGGACTCAGAATTCTAAATCAAACCATTCCTTAGACATACAATTTCCATTTTGTCTGAAAATAAGCTACAGTTTGTTTCATGCTACAGTTGTTGGAAATACAAATGTTTCAGGTTCTTAGTGTATTTATAATATATAACTTTCCCTTGTCAATTTAATGAAGACCAGTTTGAAATGATGAAGTTTATCATTAGGAAAGGGAACCTGACTGGTTTCAAGCACATCCATTAAGATAACGAGACAGAAAACATCAAACCAAAATGGTCTTCCAGTTTGAGGGCTTAGCAATGGTTGGGCACATAGTAGGCACTCGACAATTAACTGCATCAACTACAGTAAATCATGTGTAAAGAACTGCTACTCCTACTTTCTTTTAATGAGATGATTTACAGACACTATAACACGCAGGACTTAAGTATTCAGTCTAATGAGTTTTGACAATTATTTACTCCTGTAAATACCGATCTCAATGGTTCTGAATAAACTCTTCCTTACCCTGCTTTAACAAGTATCACTGAATAATTTTTCACCACCACAACCAAAATATAGAATAAGTCCATCACCCAGAAAGTTCCTTTCCATTTAATTACTCGCTCCCAAAACCCAGAGGCAAACATTTTCTGATTTCTATCACCATGTAGTTTTTAATTTTTACCATTCATTGACTTTATATAAATTGAATGCACAGTATGCATTTTTTGGTGCAAAGATTATTTTGCTCAGAATAATATTTTTACAATTCGTCCTTGCTGCTGTGAGTATATTCCTTTTAACTCCCAAGTTGTATTTCATTGTATGGATATTCTGCAATTTGCTTTTCCATTCTCCTATTGATGGATATTAGTTATTTCTGTTTTGAGACTATTATGAACAAGGCTGCTATGAACATTGTTGCACAGATCTTTTTGTGGACCTGACTTTTCATTTTTCTTAGATAAAATCCTACAAGTGGAATTGCTGAATTATGGGGGGAATGTATATTGAACTTTATGAGAAATTGCCAAACATTTCTCCAAACTGTTTGTACTATCTTATACTCTTTTTTTTAATTTCAGAATATTATGGGGTACAAACACTTTGGTTACATAAATTGCCTTTGCACCACCCAAGCCAGAGCTACAAGTGTGCCCATCCCCCAGACAGTGAGCGCAAGAACCATTAGGTGTGAATTTACCCATCCCCTCCTCCCCACCACCTGCCCGACACCCAATGAATGTTACTTCCACATGTGCACATAAGTGTTGATCAATTAGTACCAATTTAATGGTGAGTACATGTGTGTTTGTTTTTCCCACCTTATATTCTCATCAGCAATGCATGAAAGTTCTGATTTTTCCTCATCCATGCCAACACTTATTGTCAGTCTTTTTTTATTTTAGCCATTCTAGTGAGCATATAGTGAGTCTCACCGTGTGTGTGTGTGTGTGTGTGTGCGCGCACGCGCACATGTGTGTTCTTTAGTGGAGGCGTAATGTTTAATGAGTTTTGACAATTTTATAAAATCAATTAATCACCATGTAAAACAATATACAGAGCATTTATATTATCTCAGAAATTTCCCTTGTGCTTCTTTTAGTTAGTTCTATCCTTTGAGAGGCAACTACTTTCTGACTTCTATCCTCCTTAGAGTTTTGCCTGTTCTAGTAATTCAGATAAATGGAATCATACAATGTGTTAGTTACCTATTTCTACATAATCAGTTGTCCCAAACTTAGTGGCTTAAAACAATAGCCAGTTATTACCTTACAGTTTCTGTAGGTCAGAAATCCAGCAGAGCATGGCTGAATTCTGTGCTCAGGCTCTCACAAGGCCAAAGTCAAGGGTCCTCTTCCCAGCACTGGTTGTAGACAGAATCTACTTTCTTCTCATACTTTCCACTTGGACTCCCCCTCTTCAGGCTATTTGAGTTCTTTCGAGCTTTACAGCCCTCTAACTACCCCTTCAGCCTCTGCTTTGAAGGGTTTCCTATGATTAATTGGGTCTACCAGGATAATCCTGGTAGACCCAATTAATAATCCTGAATAATCTCTGTATGTTTTATTTTATTTTTTTATTTTTATTTCAGGGTATTATGAGGGTACAAACATTTTGGTTACATTTTATGTCTTTGCCTCACCCAAGAAAAGGTTAGAGGCATGCCCTTCCCCTCTACAATGCTCGCCGTGTCCTTTAGTTGTGAGTTTAACCCCCCCACCCCAATCCTCCTAATCCCTGGAGAATATTACTGCCATGTGAACACCATAGTGTTAATCAGTTAGTACCAATTCGATGGCGAGTACAAGTGGAGCCCATTCTTCTGATCTTGTGATACCTCACTTCAGATAATGGACTCAAGTTTAATCCAGGAAAATACGAGAGGTGCTAGATCACTGTCATTTCTTATGATTGAGTAATATTCCATTGTATACATATACCAAATGTTAATAATCCACTCGTGACTTGACGGACACTTGGGTTGTTTCCACATCCTTGCAATAGTGAATTGTGCTGCCCTAAACATTCGGGTGCAGATGTCTTTGTTATAGAATATTTTTGCTCTTTTGGGTAGATGCCTAATAGTGCTATTGCTGGATCAAATGGTATTTCTATTTTTAGCTCTTTGAGTTATCTCCAAATTCTTTTCCACAGAGGTTGCACTAATTTGCAGTCCCACCAGCAGTGTAAGAGTGTTCCGTGATTTCTGTATGTTACGGTAACCTTAATTGCATCTATAAAGTCCCTTTGCCGTGTAATTAACATATTCATGAGCATAACAACATGACAAAGGCCACAGGAACCCAAATTTTGAAACCTACAAATAAACATTCTTTTTTTATTCATTTGTTGCAATCAGATTAATAACTGTAAGATTCAAACATATTTTTGCACTTATCAGTTAGTGTAAAAAAATTTTGGAGACGTATTTCATTCTGTGAGTATATTCTAGTTTGTTTATCCACTCTCTCAGTGGACTGACATGTATGTTTTTCCAGTTTTTGGCTATTGTGAATAAGAATGCAGTGAATATTTTTTTTACAAGTTTTTGTTAACATGTGCTTGCATTTCTCTTGGTAAATACCTAGGAATGTAATTGCTGAGTCATCGGGGACATGTATGTTTAATTTTATAAGAAACTGGCAAACATTTCTCCAAATTGCTTGCACCATTTTTTACACTCCCACCAGCAACATCTAAGAGTTTTGACTACTCCATATTCTCCCCACATTTGTTATTGTCAGTCTTTTTTAATCATACTAGTGGGTGTGGAATTATATCACATTGTGGTTTTAATTTGCATTTTCCAGATGACTAAAAAGTTCAGCTACTTTTCTTGTAGCTGTTGGCTGTTTATATGCCTTCTTTTGTGAACTGTCCAAGTTTTTTTGCCCATTTTAAAAGCTGGAATTTTTTCCCCTGTCTTTCTAGAAGCTGTATGGTTATAGATTGTTTACATTTAAGGCCATGACACAGCTCAAATTATTTTTTCTCTACAGAATGACATATGGGTTGAAGTTTATTTTTTAATATAGATGTCTGGTTTTTTAGCACCATTTATTATTATTATTATTATTATTGCATAAGGGAATTTCTGGTATTTCTGATATTTGGCTAGGCAAATTTCAAAAGAACTGGAACACTTCTAGCACCATTTATTAAAAAGACTCTTTTCCCCTTTGAATTGGCTTGGTGCATTTGTCAAAAATCATCTGAATATGAATGTGTGGTGTAAGCTCTCTAGCTTCGGCCTTCTTTTTCAGAATTGTTCTTGCCATTCTAAATCTTTTGTGGTTATTCCAGCACTATGTGTTGAAAAGATTTTCTGTGCCTATTTAATTGCCTTAGTAACTTTGTCAAAGGTCAATTGACCATGTATGTGTGGGACCATTTCTGGACTCTTTTCCGTTTCATTGATGTGTTTCCCTGGATTATTCCAGTCTTGCTTACCATAGTTTATAAAAAGTCTTGAAATCAACTTTGTTCTGCTACAGAGCTGTTTTGGATATTCTAAGTCCTTTGCATTTCCATATGAATTTTATTGTCAACTTGTCAATGTATACGAAAAGCTCTGCTGACATTCTGAATGACATTGTATGGAATTCATATATCCATTTAAAAAGAATTCACATCTTAACAGTATGTGATGCTTTTGATCGATGAACACAGTTTATCTCTCCATTTATTTAGGTCTTCTTTAATTTCTTTCAGCAATATTTTGTCATTTTCCATGTACAGTATTGCACATCTTTTGTCAAATCTATCCTTAATTATTTCTCACTCTTTCGTGTATTATTAATGACAGAAATACAATTGATTTTGTGTATTGACCTCTCTCTAGCTTTCAGACATGCTATACTTATTTATTAGTCCTAGTGATTATTTTTTTGATAGATTCTCATGGATTTTCTGTGTAGATGATCAAGCCTAAGTGACTGAGCAAGACCTCTTTCAAAAAAACAAAAACAAAAAAGATAATTTTACTTCTTCCTTTCCAATCTGGATGCCTTTTGTTTATTTTTCTTGACTTATTGCACTGGCTAGAATCTCCTAGAACAATGTCGAATAGATGTGGTGATAGTAAACATCCTTGTCTTGTCCCCAGTCTTAAGGGAAAAACATTCAGTCATCACTGTACTGTGTCAGTTTTTCATACAGGCATTTTTTTCTCAGACTGAGGGAGTTCCTTTCTATTCCTAGTTTGCTGCATGTTTTTATCAGAAATGGATGGTGAATTTTGTCAAATGCCTCTTCTGTATCTATTGATATGATGATATATAGTTTTACTTTTTTAGACTGTTAAAATGATATGTTTCATTGAATGATATTTGAATATTAAATCAACTTTGCATTCCTGAATAAACCTCTGTTGGTCATGATGTAGTATACTTTTTATACTAAGTTGTTGGATTCAGTTTGCTAAAGTTTTAGTATAATTTGGGGGGCTATGTTTATGAGGGACATGGGTCTATAATTTTCTTATAGTGTCTTTAGCAGGTTTTGGTAGTTGGATAATTCTTGTCTCATAGAATGTATTGGAAAGTGTGCTGTCCTGTTTGATTTTCTGGAAGAATTAGCATGGAACCGATATATCTTCCTTAATTATTTGGTAGAATACACCAGTGAATCCATCCGGGCATTTTCTTTATGAGACAGTCTCTAACTATAGATCATATTATAATAACATTATAAATATATATATAATTATGTGTAATTACAAATTATTAACTATAGATATTCTCTAACAGATATAAATTAATTTCTTTAATACTTTTCTCTAATAGATTACCTATTTCTTCTTCAGTGAACTTTGGCAGCTAGTATTTTTCAAGAGATTTAGCCATTTTTATCTAAATTGTTGAAATTATTGACATGAAATTGCTTATAATAATTTCTTATTAGTCATTTAATATTTGAAGAATCTGCAGTGGTATAGTAGGTGTGTCTAGGGCTGCCATTTTGCTGTTTGTTTTTTTTTGTCTCATATATGCTTTTGTTTCCCTATTTCTTTCTTCTTTTTTATTTTTAAATTATATATTTTGTAGTATTCCATTTTTATTTTTCTTGGCTTTATAGCTATAACTCTTTGCTTTATTTTTATTATTTATCTGTGCATTATAATATTTAACATAGTCCTGTCTACTTAGAGTTAATATTGACTCATGTCACATAAAATAGAGGAATCTCACAACGGTAGATTTCCATTTACCATTCCTCTGACCTTTGGGCTCTTAGAGTCACAAAGACGACATCTTTATGTTTTAACTCATTTACACATTGCTATTTTTGCTTTAAACAGCTTTATGTCTTTTAAAGAAATTGAAATCTATATAGCAATTTTTATTTACCCATGTATTTCCACTCTGGTGTTCTTCAATGTTTCCTGTATATTTCAAAACAAATTTTTTTTTGCATTTACTGTGGTGCAGATCTACTTGCAACAGCAGAATTTTTAGTTGACATTTTTTTCCCCTTCAGCACTCCAGAGTCTTCTGGCTTCCATTGGTTAAGTCTGGTAATATTTTTATTATCTCACTTTATGTAACGTGTTTTTTCTTTTGCTGCTCTCAAGATTTGCTTTTTCTTCATCTTTTAGCTTTTTGACTCTCAGGTATCTAGGAGTGATTTTTCTTGATTTCATCCTATTTAGGAATAGTTGAGCTTCTTGGATCTATGAATTCATGTTTTTTGCCAAACTTGGGAATTTTTCAGACATTATTTCCTCAAATATTTCTTGCTGCCTCTTTATCTTTTTCCTTTTCTCCTAAGATTCAAAGTACATATATGTCGCACTGCTTGATACTGTCACACATCTCTCTGAAATTCCATTTATTTTTCTTCAGTATTTTTTCTGCTTGTTTTGGCTTGGTAATTCCTACTTATCTATTTTTTTCCCTGAAACTTCCAATCTGTCATTGAGCCATACAGTAAATTTTAATTTTGTTTTTTGTACTTTTCAATTCTGGAAATTTCATTTTTTAGAGTTTTCATTTCTATGTGGAGATATCCTGTTGTATTATTCATTGATACCATATTTTCCTTTAAAATTTTAAATCTATTTATAATTGCTGTTTGTAGTCTTTGTCTGCAAATACTAATATCCCGGCCCACTTGTAGTCAAATTCTAAGGACTGCCTTTATTTCCTTAGTATGGTCACGCTTTTATGTTTCTAGGCATGTTTAGTAGTTTTTGTTTAGAGACTGGATATTTTATTTAATACCTCATAGTGGCTCTGGATTCTGTGAAGTTCTTCTGCCATGATTTGTTTTTATTCAATTACACAGTTAGCTTGTGTGAATTCAGACTGCAGACTTTCTTTCTACAGATGCAGCAGCTGAAATTGTGCTCTATTCTCAGGGTTTCCCTCTGCTGTTTTCTGGCCTGGCTTCTGCATTATTTGTCAATCAGCCAAGTCTTTGCACATAGCTGGGCTCACCCTCTCAGTGGTTTCTTTGTTTCTAGGGATGCCCAGTAGTTTCCAGCTGCTTCGCTGACTACAGGCTCTGTTCTTTACACTTCAGGCCCACAGCATTCACCTTTCTGTATCTCAAATTGTTGCATGGTTGGGGAATGTACTACGTTAAAAGAGGAGAGAAGAGGAGAGGAGAGGAGAGGAGGAAAGAAAAGAAAAAAAAGGCAGCAAAGTCATAGATCTGGCCTCATGTAACTTTGCCCTGCAAGAGGAGGTTTCCTTCTGCATGCTTATGTGTTAGACCCCTGGGATCTCCTCTGTGTCTTCAGAGTTTGACTGTTAGTCAGGGATTTTGGCAGAGCTTATGTTCAAAATTTGTGTTTCACTTTTTCCTTTGTTCTTTTACTGCCAGGATTGCCCCTTTAAATTTCCAGCTGCTTTTCCATCCCTCAACTCTTATCTCTGGCACCTTTAACTAATAAAGATGTGGTTTCCTTCCACAATGTTCTACAGCCATAGCCACAGGGATTCGGCAGTGCCCTTGGGCCAAAAAGGCACAAACTCATTTTATCCCTTCTAATTGCAGTTTTTTGAGCTTCAACTCTCCTGCAGCATCAGTCAGACCCAGTTTTTTGTTTGTTTGTATGTTTTTTGAAGACAAGTTCTCGCTCTGTTGCTGGGCTAGAGTGCAGTGGTGTCATCATAGCTCGTTGCAACCTCAAACTCCTGGGCTCAAGCGATCTTCCTGCCTCAGCCTCCCGAGTAGCTGGACTACAGATGCACACCACCACACCCAGCTAATTTTTCTTTCTTTTTTTTTTTTATAGAGACAGAGTCTCACTCTTGCTCAGGCTGGTCTCGAACTCCTAACCTCAAGTAATCCTCACACCTTTGCCTTCCAGAGAGCTAAGATTACAGGCGTGAGCCACCACGCCCAGCCTAGACCCAGTTTTAAGACAGATCCTTAAAATATTTTTATTTTATTTTATCCAATTTTTATAAGTTTTATTTGAAGAGAGGGTTCAGGTGACCAGTTGACTTCTCTGCCATTACCAGAAATGGCAATTGGTATGTACCTTTTTGTATAATTTAGAAAATATAACTAGAATTATTATATACATGTTCTGCGACTTTTTAAAAAAGTACAGTATGCCTTGGCTATTTTCCCATGTCAGTATAGTAAGTCCGCAGTTAACATCTTTAGTGGGTCCTTGGAAATTGCCACTTTGAGCAAAATGGTTTAAGGAAACTAATTTTACCATGGGTGACTTATATCAACAAGAATTAAGTTCCTATGGCATATTTGTGGTCGCAAAACATCACCAAACTTCTAAATAAAGACCAAAACACTTCTGGTATTAAATACTGAAATAAATGTGAGCTGTACATACATTTAAGAAAGATTAATAGAAACAAGTCAGATCTTTATTTACCCCATTCAGGGTCTCAGGTGGCTGTAACCTCCCCTGGCAACTCAGGGCACCAGGTGGGAGCCACGCCTGGACAGGATGCCATCCCATCGAAAGGCGCACTTACACACACGTGGACGTACTCATTCTACTTAGATGGGCGCGGCTTGGACAAACCTAGTGGACACAGCTTTGGGATGTGGGAGGAAACGTGAGTACCTGGAGAAAACCCACACAGACCTGGGGAGGAGGTGCAAACTCAACGCCGACAGTGGCCCAGGCGGCAATTGATTTTTTTTTTTCATCAACATCATAACAAAATGATTTTGAATGAAAAGACATTATTTGAGGACCTGCTGTCCTTATATCATTCTTTTTAATGGTTTTGGTGTATTTCTTAGCATGATACACTGTAATTTATCTGTCCATACCCCTAATTATGTAGGTAAGGCTAAAGAAAATAAGCTTTACAAGATAAATTACCAAATGACCTTCAATAAATTAATAATTTCGCATTTATTTAATATACTGACAAAATTACCTACAGCATGGGTATATGCACCCATGCCTGTGTTTGCATATGCAAAATAGCCTTGCTGTCCAAAGGACGGGCTCCTTTGGAGCCCAGGGGGAGAACGGAAGCAGAAGTGAGGAGGTAAACACAGGGGGAACAGGCAGGTCTTTCCAGAAGTGTGCTTCTCTGTGAAGGATGGAAGGAAGGAAGCTGGATTGAGGGAAGATGGAATTTTTAAGCTGTGAAAAATAACAAGCATATTTGATGAAAAGAAGCCAGTACAAAGCGTGCAGTTGGAAACTTACGAGGAGAAAAAAGTTAAAAAAGGAATTCAGTGATGGCTTTGTACACTAAGTGCTTTTTAAAAATTTAATTCATACAATATTAATATTATCCCTGTTTTACAGATGAGGAACTTGAATATCAGAGAGTTTAAGAAAATTGCTCAATTTACACAGCTAGTAATAGGTGCTATGGGACTGAATCCACACCTGTCCGACTCCAGACTCTGTGTTTTGTAAAAATGGTTTTTAAAAATTACACAGGAAATTCAAGGACATGTTTTCCTTGTAAAGTGCGTAAATAATGTAGAGGTCCACTGTTAGTCATTTGTCAGGGGTGGGGAACACGTGGCTTCTAAGTCCTTAAGTGCAGCCTTTTGACTGAATCCAAATTTTATAGAACAAATCCTTTTGTTTTATTAATACATTTTGTTC
>RJWJ010044271.1:0-12248 GCA_004363605.1 Indri indri | reverse complement strand
TTTCCTCCCATAATCGACTTGTGTTCTAGTACCAAGCTTAGATGCAATATCTTCCTTTTTGCTTTGACCATTCATTCAACAATCCTTTCCTTAGAATTCACTTTGTGCTATGCTCTGAGTTAGAGGCTAAATACGTGGATATGAAAGATACTGTCCCTGTTGTATTAGCTTCCTAGGCTGCTATTTAAAAGATACCGCAAACCAGACTTAAAACAACAGGAATTTGTTGTCTCACAGTTCTGGAGGTCATAAATTCAAAACTAAGATGTCTGCAATGTTAGTTCATGCTGAAAGCTCTGAGGGAGAACCTGCCCCATGCTTCTCTCCTAGCGTCTGGTGTTGCTGGCAGTCCTTAGCATTCCTTGACTCATAAATACATCACTCCCATCTTTGCCTCTTTTGTCATGTAATCTTTTTCCTTGTGTGTCTCTGTGTTTTCATATGGCCTTCTTATAAGGACACTGGGTCTACCCAGTGTCCCAGATTTAGGGTCTACCCTTATCCAGCATGACCTCGTCTTACGTTAACTAATTACATCTCCAAAGGCCCTTTTGTAAATAAGGTCACCTTCTGGAGTTCCAGATAGACACAGGTAACACTAGTCAACCAAGCACAATTTGTTAAGCAGCCCATAGTTTAGTGGTAGATAGAGATAATTAAGTTTGATGTGAGATTTGAGAAAGACAGGCTAGGATGCCACAGAAACATGGACGGACACCCAACTAGCCTGGGATTAGGGAAAATCTCCCCTGAATAGTATGCTCTTAAATGAGGGTGGAAAAATAAATAGAAATCAGATAAGACAGGGGCATATAGACAGTTACCAGGAAATATCAATGCCCCAGTAGATGCTGGCGACCATGAATCTCAAGCAGCACCAATTTTTAGGTTTGTCGAACGTTCTCCAGGTATACCAAGCAGTCCCGAAACAAGAGAAAATGAAGGAATGTGTTTGTATTTATCCAGGCTGGTGATACCATGGAGGGTCAGAAAGAGAAGGGGTTGAGGGTACTGGTGATAATACTGCATAGAAAAAAAAGAACTGAACCTGAGAAGACATTGACAGATAGGAGAACATGAAAAGTGAGGGTCTTCTGTCTTAATAAATTAAAGGATTAAAAGAGGCATCTAGATGTCAAGAGGCTCAGAACTGTAAGTTCCAGAGAGTAAGTAAGATCCAGAAGTTGAGAGATCCTAGGTGTTAGAAGGCAGGATGGGTATTTCTGCATGTGACCTGGTGTAAAATCAGGTCTTAGAGTAAAGCAGAAGACTAGACCAGGCATCCAAGTTCCTTAAATTGTGACAACTGACCAGACAGATAGTAGAAAGAGAGAAGTAGAAAGTTATAAAGTTGGATGTCATGAGCTTCAATAAACCACCATAACTGCTAACATTTATTAGGTGCTTTCTGTGAGCTGGGGTTGATACATATAATAATTTAATCGTCAGAATGTCCCTATGGGTATCTACTGTTATTTCCCCCAATTTACAGATTAGCACTATAGAAAGGGGTTAAATAAATATTTAGCAAGTGGTAGAGCAGCATCTTCATTCAGGTGTCTGACTCCTCATCTTGCACACTTAACCACTGCCTCAGATGAGGAGCTTGGTTTATTTGGATGCAGAGAAATAATTTGGAAGAGGCACTGACGATTTCCTACTTTGAAATGAGCATCTGCTGAAGAAGACTGCCATAAATCAGTGTCAACAGAGTACACGGAATCTTAATTTTATCAGGTAGAGGGAAAACTCAGCGAAGACTTTGACAATGGGCATGTGCTGATCTAACACACAGCAAGACATTAAAGGCTCCAATGACAGAGAAAGTTCAACAGTGAAAAGGTGGATTTTGGAAACAGAGAAACTCTAAAACACCATGGGCTTAAGGGAATGTGTATGTTTTATGACAGAATAAATAGTTGCAGGGATATGAGACAGGAAGTTTTGGCTAGTTATAAGATTTCAAAAAAGACCATGCATAGAGCTATTTACTACCAGCATGGACTGTAGCCCAGTGAGCCATCAGAGGCTTGGTGATGCCACTGGACAAGGCATCATGTTGAGACTTTCTCTGATGCATTCATTATCTTTATGCTGTCAGCTTTGCTATGGTATAGTTATATTCATAATAAAGCTCAGCTTAGATTCTTTCTGGGCTGTAGGTAAAATTAAAGAAAAGGTAAGACTGTACTCCATTTCAAGGCTACTTGTAGCCCAGTCTGGTCATTCTTTGCCTTTGTCATTTGGCTGATAATCTAAGCTTGGCTGTGGAAAGCACATACCTGGCTTGCAGGTAGCTGAGACTTAAGGAGGTCTGGAATCATCTTCCAAGCTGCCATTCGGAGCCATGGCAACCCAGATCTTATCCATTAAATAGATGGAAGGAGGTAGGTCTGGTATGAATTCAAAGAGAGGAGGACTCAAACAAGTGATATGCTAGATTACTGAGATTTCCAGTATTGATCACATTCTTGCCCAAGGAGAGCATGGTCTTTCACATCAAATTCCAGTGAATAAGCTTATGATAACATTATAAAATTAAAATGTTCAAAACCTTTACACAGGCAAAAACTCAAATATAAACAGACATTCAAGACCACCTAAGACACAGACAAATGCACCATCTGCCAGACTATGTAGGCTTGACTAAAAATGTGCATATATATACACATGCACATGTGTACACATATACACATGCACATGTGTACATGAGTGTACACACACACACACATACAAGAAAAGCAATTGATCAGGTCTAATGCAAGAGAAGGGAAACCCGTAGCATGCTGACTAACTACAGAAGGAATAATAAAGTTAGAAAATCTCCACAGATACTAAAACTAGTGAATGAATGCTTCATGGGGAAAAGGATATTTACATAGTCTGAAAGTACCTTCCTGCAAATTATTTTTTACAAAAGGGGAAAAGAGTAATTTCACAGTTGAAAAACCTGGTGAACACCATGTTAACCAAGAGATTAAAGTTAATATCACTAATATTGGGAAATCTGGAATCATGTGATTTTTGGTATGATGCATTGAGAAGGATACAACAGCTCTCCTGTTCCATTACTGACAAATAATAATAACATAAATATAATCATGAGAAGACATCTAACAAGCACAAATTGATAGGCATTCTACACTGTGCTTGTACTTTTCAAAAAATATCAAGAAAAAGAAACACAAGGAAATCTGGGGCATGATTCCATATTAAAGGAGACTGATGATTCATAACAATTAAATACAATGCATTTAATATTGGATTATTAAACTGGGAAAATAACTATATTAAGGAGATTATGAGACAATTGAACAAGGAACTTAACCATTCTTTTTTTATTATTTGAGGATATTATGGGGGTACAAACATTTTGGTTACATGTTTATGACTTTGACACACCAAAACCATTATTTGAGGCATGCCCTTCTCCCCCTACAATACTCATCATGTCCATTAGTTGTGACTTTACCCACCCCAACCCCTCAACCCCCAAAGAATATTACTTCTGTTTGAGCACCTTAGCGTTGATCAGTCAGTGCCAATTTGATGGCGAGTACATGTGGTGCCTATTCATCCATTCTTGTGATACCTCACTTCGGAGGATGGGCTCAAGCTCTATCCAGGAAAATATGAGGTGATAGATCACCATCGTTTTTTATAATTGAGTAGCATTCCACTGTATACATATACCATATTTTATTAATCCACTCATGGATTCACAGGCACTTGGGTTGTTTCCACATCCTTGCAATAGTGAATTGTGCTGCTGTAATCAGTCGAGTGCAGATGTCTTTGTTATAGAATGACTTTTGTTCCTTTGAGTAGATGCCTAGTAGTGGGATTGCTAGATCAAATGGCAGTTCTAATTTTAGCTCTTTGAGGTATCTCCAAATTCTTTTCCACAGAGGTTGCACTAATCTGCAGTCCCACCATCAGTGTAACAGTGTTCCTATCTCTCCACATCCTTGCCAGCATTGGTTGTTTTGGGATTTTTTTATAAAGGCCAAGCTCACTGGGGTTAGGTGCTAGCTCATTGTGGTTTTGATTTGCATTTCTCTAATGATTAGAGATGTTAAGCATTTTTTTAGTATGTTTTCTGGCCATTATTCTGTCTTCTTTTGAAAAGTTTCTGTTCATTTACTTTGCCCATTTATTGATGGGGTTGTTTGATTTTTTTCTTCTTGACTTTTTTGAGTTCTAGATAGATTCTTGTTATCAGTCCTTTATCGAATGTGTAGAGAGCAAATATTTTCTCCCATTCTGTAGGCTGTCTATTCACTCTAATGATAGTTTCCTTGGCTGTTCAAAAGCTTTTTAATTTGATCAGATCCCATTTATTTATTGGGATAAATTGTGATTGCTTTGGGGGTCTTCTTCATAAATTCTTTGCCTAGGCCAATGTCTGCAAGAGTCTTCCCTGCATTATCTTCCAGGGTTCTTAAGGTTTCATGCCTTAGGTTTAAGTCTGTCACCCATCATGAATTGATTTTTGTAAGAGGTGAAAGGTGGGGATCCAGTTTAAATCTTCTGCATGTAGCTATCCAGTTTTCCCAGCACCATTTATTGAAAAGGGATTCTTTTTCCCAATGTATATTTTTGTCTGCTTTGTCAAAGATTAGAGACAATGTGCAGATGGTTTCATCTCTGGATTCTCAGTCCTGTTCTCTGTCCTCTATTCGTGTGCAAGTACCATGCTGTTTTAGTTACTATAGCCTTGTAGTACAGCTTGAAGTCTGGTAGGCTGATACCTCCCAGTTTGTTCTTTTTGCTTAAGATCGGTTTGGCTATACAAGGTCTTCTTGCATACAAAGCGTAGAATTATTTTTTCTAGATCTTTAAAGAAAGATGATGGTACTTTGATAGGGATTGCATTAATTCTGTAGATCACTTTAGGTGGACATTTTAACAATGTTGATTCTACTAATCCACGAGCAAGGTAGATTTTTCCATCTGTTTACATCTTCTACAATTTCTTTTCTTAGTGTTTTGTAGTACTCCCTGTATATGTCTCTCACTTCTTTTGTTAAATATATTCCTAGATATTTAATTTTCTTTGAGGCTGTTGTAAAAGGTATTGCATTTTTTATTTGAATTTCAGCTTGACTGTTACTGGCATATAAGAATGTCTCTGATTTGTGCGTATTGATTTTTTATCCTGAGACTTGACTGAATTCATTTATCAATTCCAGGAGTCTCTTGGTTGAATCCTTGGGGTTTTTAAATATAATATCATCTCATCAGCAAAGAGTGAGAGTTTGATCTCTTCTGTCCCCATTTGGATGCCCTTAACTCCCTTCTCTTGTCTAATTTCTCTAGCAAGGACTTCTAGCACTATGTTGAATAGAAGTGGGGATAGTGGGCAACCTTGTCTTGTTCCAGATCTAAGTGGGAATGGTTTTATTTTTTCCCCATTCAGTATGATATTGGCTGTGGGTTTATCATATATGGCTTTAATAATTTTAAGGTATGTCCTGTCTATGCCTATTTTGCTAAGAGTTTTTATCACAATGGTGTGCTGGACTTTGTCAAATGATTTTTCTGCCTCTATTGAGAGAATCATATGGTCTTTGTTCTTGCTTTTATTTATGAGGTGAATTGCATTTATAGATTTGTGTATGTTGAACCAGCCTTGCACCTCTGGTATAAGGCCCACCTTGTCATGGTGAATTATTTTTTTTTTTTTGATATGCTGTTCGATTTGATTTGCTAAAATTTTGTTGAGGATTTTTGTATCAACATTCATGAGGGATATTGGTCTGTAG
The DNA here is from genome assembly GCA_004363605.1 of Indri indri. Taxonomy (NCBI): domain Eukaryota; kingdom Metazoa; phylum Chordata; class Mammalia; order Primates; family Indriidae; genus Indri; species Indri indri. Next base: position 6,483 of record RJWJ010044271.1, on the reverse strand, counting down.
TTTTCTTTTCTTGTTGTGTCCTTTCCTGGTTTTTGTATCAAGGTGATATTGGCTCCATAGAATGAGTTAGGGAGGATACCATCTTGCTCAATGTTGTGGAATAATTTCTGCAGTATAGGTATGAGTTCTTCTTTGTATGTTTGGTAGAACTCAGAAGTGTAGCCATCCGGTCCAGGACTTTTCCTTTTTGGAAGGCTTTTAATTACTGCTCCAATTTCTGTGCTTGATATTAGTCTGTTTAGGAATTCCATTTCCTCCTGGGTGAACTTAGGGAGAGTGTATGTTTCCAGGAATTTGTCCATTTCCTCCACATTATGTAATTTTGGGGCATATCAGGTTTTATAGTATTCAAAGAATAGTATTTTGTTTTTCCCTGGGGTCTGCTGTGACCTCTCCTTTTTCATTTCTAATTGAGTTTATCAGAGTCCTTTCCCTTTGAGTTCTTGTCAATCTGGCAAGAATGCTGTCAATTTTGTTTATCTTTTCGAAAAACCAGCTTTTGGTTTTCTTGTCCTTCTGTATAGTTCTTTTATTCTCAATATCATTTAGTTCTGCTTTGATCTTAATTATTTCTTTTCTTCTCCTAGGTTTGAAATTGATTTGCTCTTCCTTCTCCAATTCCGTGAGACTGTTTATTAGATTGTTTATTTTTGAGCTTTCTGGTTTTGGATGTGAGCATTTAATGCTATTAGTTTTCCTCTCAGGAATGCTTTTGCTGTATCCTGTAGATTTTGATAACGTGTGTCCCTGTTATCATTTAGTTTGAAGAATGTTTGGATTTCTCTCTGTATTTCCTCCTTCACCCAATAGATATTCAACAATAGATTAATTTCCATGACTTTGTGAAATGGTGTGTATTTCTGTTGCAATTGAACTCTAATTTTATACCACTATGATCTGAGAAGATAAATGATATAATTTCTATTTTTTTTTAATTTTGAGATCTGATTTGTGGCCTCATATGTGATCAATTTTGGAGAAAGTTCCATGAGCTGATGAGAAGAATGTATATTAGGCTTTATTTGGGTGGAATGTTCTGTAGAGGTGTGTTAGACCCTTTTGTTCTAGAGCTCTGTTTAAGTCCATTATTTCTTTGCTTATTTTCTGTTTGGAAAATCTGTCTAGTTAATTCAGTGGGGTGTTGAAGTCCCTGGCTACTAAGGCATTATTGTTTATCATGCTATTTAGATCAGACAGGATTTGTTTTACGTATCTGGGTGCTCCTGAGTTGGGTGCATAAATATAAAGAATTGTTAATTCTTCTTGTTGGATCTTCCCTTTCACCATTATATAATGGCCTTGCTTTCTTTTGACTTCCATTTGCCTGGAGGATTTTTCTCCATCCCTTGACCTTGAGCCTGAAGGAATCTTTGTGGGATAGATGTGTTTCCTATAGACAGCAGATACTAGACTTGTGGATTTTTATCCACTCTGCCACTCTATATCTCTTCAGAGGACAATTCAAGCCATTCACATTTATTGAGAGTATTGATATTTGAGGTAGATTTCTGTTCATGTTGTTGGGTGAATTCTTATTGTTTTGTTTTACTCCTTGAGCCATCGTGGAGTCCAGATTCTAGACTTTAACTCTTAAGTGATTTTACTTTGGAGAGTGTCTAATGCGCTGTTCCATGTGTAATGCAGGTCTGAGTATTTCCTGTAGGGCTGGTCTGGTCTTCACAAATTCCATCAGTGTTCGCTTATCTGGGAAGGACTTTATTTCTCCCTCATAGATGAAGCTTAATTTTGCCAGGTAGAAAATTCTAGGTTGGCCATTATTCTGTTTTAGAAGATTAAAGATAGGCACCCAATCACTTCTGGCTTATAAAGTTTCAGTTGAGAAGTCTGCAGTTAGTCTGATAGATTTTCCTTTATAGGTTATCTGTTACTTTCACCTCACTGCTCGAAGGGTTGCTTCTTTCATGTTTACTTTGGTCAGCCTAATAACTACATGACACAGTGATTGCCTTTTCACATTGAGTCTTCCAGGAGTTCTGTGTGCTTCTTGTATCTGGATATCAAGATTTCTGGCCAGGCCGGGCATATTTTCCTCCAATATTCCATGAAATAAGTTTTCCAGCCCTTGTGTATTTTCTTCTTCTCTCTCTGGGATGTCAATGATTCTTATATTTGGCTTCTTTACATAATGCCACATTTCTTGTATGTTTTGTCCTTGTCTCTTGTTTCTGTGTTCTTTTTCTTCATCTGATTTATTTAGCACATAGGCATTATCTTCAAGCTCTGAGATTCTTTCCTCTGTGTGATCCATTCTGTTCTTGAGGCTTTCCACTGTGTTTTGAAGTTCCTTGAAAGCCTCCTTCATTTCCAAGATTTCTATTTGGTTGTTCCACAGTATTTTGATTTCTTTAGAGAATTTTTTGTTCATTTCTTGTATTGTTCTTCTGATTTCTTTATGTTGGGTTTCCATTTTCTCTTCAATTCCATTGAGTTTTCTTACAATCCATATTCAGAATTCTTCCTCTGTCAATTTAATCATATCCAGTAAGTTGCTATTGATGGAGATTGAATATTTTTTTGGGGGGGGTGACTTTTCTCTCTGATCTTTCATGTTTCCAGTGTTCTTTTGCTGATTCTTCCTCATCAGGCTACTTTGTCAAGAACCAGGATGCTGGGGTTTGTTTATAGCTTTAACTCCAAGTCCCTGAAGGGATGTTCCTTGACAATACTGGGGAGATGCACTCTGGTTCTATATTGCCTTAGAGGTGTTTTAGCCTGTTGGGCTGTCTCTGACCTGTTGTCTTCACCTCCTGCCAAAGGTGGTTAGTGAATTTGGACCCCTTGCTTAGTCTCCCAGGTGGTGAATCACTCCTGTGTGTGTTAATCCACTGCCCTCCACTAGCTGGAGATGGCAGGTACTTTGTTGAGCAATGGGGTTACCCTCTCTTTTGCTCCTTGTAGTTTCTAGGGGGAGTCCATTATCAAGGTAGTCCAATACCTTTGTATTGAACTCTAAACCCCCAAATGGAGTATACAAGTGCCCCAATCTTTGGGAAATTTCTTGTCACTCCCAAGGATTACTTAAGCCTTATTGCCACTTTAGGTGGGGTAAGAAGAGCAACAGATACCTGTGAGCCTGAGAGCATATACTTCTGTGGTGGCTTGATCTGCTGCTAGGAGAGAGCTCCTAATATGTTATTCAGAGCTCTTTCACCACACTTACAAGGTGGCTCCAGGTGAAGGGTGTCAATTGGTGCAATTGCTAACTAAGGACTCTGGCCAAGATTTTCCTTCCCAGACCACAAGCCCCAAAGCGGACAGTGGCCTGGGTGCCAAGGATGAGCCCTAGTGTTACCTTCTTATCAGATGATCAAAACCAACCCAAAGGACCAATTAAAAAGTCTGTCACCTTTTGCTGAGTTCCAAGGTTCCACAGATTCACCCCAGTCACACAGAGAAAGTGACTTTTCTCCTTTCTCCCTTCCTCCAAGGGCATAGCCTGTCCTGCTGGGCTGGAGGAGGTGTGTTGACTGAGACCACCACACCTTCCAGCCCAGAAAACATCTTCTCTCATTTCTTGCCTCTTCCGAGGGTGGGGTTTGCCCTGCCAGAAGGGAAGTCAAGCTGCAGGGCTGGGGGAAAGGCAATGCCAGAGGAGAAAGTGGCTTCTCTCTTCACTCCACCCCTCCAAGGGTGGGGGTTGTCCGGTCCACAATAAATACAAGTGGCCGGGCTGGGGGAAAGCACTGCCCAAGGCCACTGCAGGTCTCAGCCCAGAAAGCAGCTTCTCTCATTACTCGGCCCCTTCAAGGGTGGGGTTTGACCTGCCGGCATGAAAAGGCAAGCAGCTGCGTTGTGGGAGGAATGTTCAGAAAGCGGCTTCTCTCGTTACTCCCCTCCTCCAAGGGTGCGGCCTGCTCTGCTGGGCAGGGGCAGGGGCGCCGCCTGAGTCCGTTGCCTGGGCTTGCCCTGCTGTGTTGGAGAATGGGCAGTGCCCAGATCTATCGACAATGTGCCACGGCGTTTTTAGGCTATGGACACCCAAAATGGCGGCTGCCCACCCACAGAGAGCCAGCACTGGAGACAACTACTCAGGGGGCAGCAGGTGCTGGGTTCAGCAAGCTGTTTCAACGAGCTGCCAGCTGTCCCCACTGCTTCCCTGATGCACTGTCTCACCTCAGTCCAATAGGGAGGTCCTATAATCTCTGTCCCACCCTGCACTGTCCAAATCCTCAGCGATTTCCAGGGACAGAGCCCCCCTTTCAGTGTTCAACTCCCTTGTTTTGGTCCTGGTGGCTGCCAAAGGCAAGATGCCTGTCTCCAAACTCCCTCCTGCAGCTCTGGGAAGTGTCCACTCAGACCAGTCCCTTCCCCACCCAGTGAGGACCTAGCACAGTGCACTGGAGAGTTCAAAATATTTCCTGCTATTGTCTCTTCTCTACATCGTCTGTCAGCCTGTGCCACGACTTTGCACTGACTTCAGGCACTTCCCTGCCTGAATGGATGTGGAGGTCGATGGAGGAAGAGTCGTCCTCCTGTGGGTCAGACTGCACTGCCCCAGCTGGCAGACAGGCGCAGCCATCCCACATTATTTCCTATTGTATATCTCACACTCTCCGGACTTAGTGGTCGATTCTCCAATTCACCTTTTTTTTCCCAATGCTGCTCATCCTGCACTACTTCTCTGCAGATTCATGATACTGTGTCTGTGGGAGAGTGATCCACTCATGTGTAGCTGTCCGTGTTCTTCACCACCTACTCTGGGAGCAGAGAGCCAAGAGGTCACCACTAATCTGCCATTTTTTTTGGAACTTAACCATTCTGTGTTTCATTTTTCTAAACTGTCAAATGTGGGTAAACCCATTCATCTCCAGAAGTTATTAGAGCATGAAATGAAGTATCTTTGTAAAGTATGTTGTACAGGTCTGAGCGTAATAAATATCTAATATATGTTCACTGATAGTTTCCTTATTCACAACAGCCTTCTTTCTCCACACTATAATTTATTTTTACTTTGTGGTTGGGTTCATTCTGCCAATTTAATTTATATTAACCACTTGCTTATAGGGTCACTTTTGCAACTGTCCTGCCCAATGTCAGGTGGTGATAACTTACCTTCTGGCCTTTGCTTACTTCTCCCACGTACATATAGTGTCCATATCTGAGTGTCTCAGCCTTCCCTTCTGATATTATCAAATTTTGTACTCATTTGTCTATCTTCCTTTGAAAAGCATCTGTTCATGTCTTTTGCCCACTTTTTAATGAGGTTGTTTCCTTTTCTTTCTGATTTGTTTGAGTGCATTGTAGACTCTCAATATTAGCCTTTTATCAAATTATAGTTTGAGAATAATTTCTCCCATTCTGTAGGTTGTCTACTTGCTCTGTTGATTATTTCCTTTGCTATGTAGAAGCTTTTTAATTTAAATAAGTCCTATTTATTTATGCTTGTTATTGCCGTATTTGCCTTTGTGTTCTTAGTCAAAAATCCTTTGCCTATCCCTATGTCTAGAAGGGTTTTTCCTACATTTTCTTCTAGAGCTTTTATGGTTTCATGCCTTACAGTTTAAGTCTTTTACCCATCTTGAAATAATTTTGTGTATGGTGAGTGATAAAAGTCCTATTCCATTGTTCTTGAAGTGGCTATCCAGTTTTCCTAGCACAACTGAGGAATAGGGCTTCCTTTCCCCAGTGTATGTTACTATCTGCTTTGTCAAAGATCAGTTGATTGTAGGTAGATGGTTTTATTTCTGAGTTCCCTATTCTGTTCCATTGATCTGTCTCTACTTTTATACTAGTAACATGCTGTTTTGGTTACTATAGCCTTGTAGTATATATTGACGTAAGGTAATCTGACACCTCCAGATTTGTTCTTTTTGCTTGCTTTGGCTATCTGGGCTCTTTTTTTGTTCCAAATGAAGCGTAGAATTATTTTTTCTAGATCTGTGAAATATAACATATTTTGATGGGTATTATGTTGAATCTGTAAATTACTTTGGACAGCATGGACATTTTAACACTGTTGATTCTACCAATCCATGCATGGGATGTTTTTTCATTTGTTCGTGTCATCTGTGATTTCTTTCATGGGTGTTTTGCAGTTCTCCTTATAGAAATCTTTCGTCTCCTTTGTTAAGTATATTCCTAGGTATTTTATTTTCTTGGTAGCTATTGTAAATGGTATTGAGTTTTTAATTTGACTCTCAGCTTGACTGTTATTAGTATATAGAAACTCTACTGATTTGCATACATTAATTTTGTAACTTAAGACTTTGCTGAATTTATCAATTTTAGGAGTTTTTTTGAGGAGTCTTTAGGGTTTTCTATAGTAGATACAAGATCATGTCATCAGCAAACAGCGATAGTTTGACCTCCTCTGTCCCAATTTGGATACCTTTATTTCTTTCTCTTGCCTGATTGTTTTGGCTAGGACTTCCAGTACTACATTGAATAGAAGTGGTGACAATGGGCCTTGTCTTATTCCAGTTTTAAGGGGGGATGGTCTTAGCATTTTCCTATTCAATATGA
>RJWJ010044270.1:0-12242 GCA_004363605.1 Indri indri | reverse complement strand
TCTCATATTGTTTTTAGAATAAATAGAAATGATCAACTTTATGTTAAAAATAAAGTGTAGCCATTTAATTAATATTAAAATTCTTAATTTCTAAGTAGTAGTACTTTGAAGATTATGATACAACTCTTACACCTGTTTGCCTAATTTTTTTGAACCAAATCAATACTGTAAACTTCCTGAGATGTGGATATTGGTTCCCATAATATTTTCATGGTAGAGGAGATTTTGGAGAGCTCAGATTATCTCCTGAGAGTCTCTGCCTTCAGTATGTGCCAACTAAACATGCAGGCATTCTATTAACACAACTATTACAAATGGTATTATCAAATGCTAAATTGATCATTTATGCAGCATTTGGACCTAGGGGAAGGTAGATGAACTTGAGTTTGAAATAATTGTACAGAAAGCTCTGGATACTCTTCCTGAAATAGTCTGAGTGCTCTTTTATACTCTTAGAGAATCTCTGTCATTCCGTTTACGGCATGTTGCAGCTGCACTTTTTAGGCTGAAAAAAGGAAGGAAATTAGCATTTATTAAGCTTCCAATGTTAGGCAGGTACTTTACATGTTACTTAATCCTTACTATAGCCCTGTGAAGTATGTCATCATCATTTTACATGTGAGGTAACTGGAGCTCAGAAAAGTTAAGTAATTCATGCAAAATCATGCAAGTGAAAAAAAATGCTATGAGCAAAGAAACATGAGAGAATAGGAATAGGGAGAAGATGAAGAATGAGTTAGTGATACGGTGGGGCATAAAGGCATATGTGTGTGCCTGTGTGGGTGTTTGTATGTGCATGTGTATATATACATAAGTTAGTGTGTGTGTATAACTCTGGGATTTAAAATTAGGCCTCTTTGATTCCTAAAATACTAAAAGAATGTGTCAGACGCATATTATACATGTGCACATTGCATTTAAACTTAACAGCAATCCTTATTTCAGAGACAAGGTCATTGAGGTTCAGGAAGACTAAGTAACTTATTCCAAGTCACACAGCAAATAATTAGAGGATTCAATATTTAAAACCAGGTCTGTCTGATCCCATGCTATTTAAAAGACATAAATCCAAACAGAGGCCAATACACTTCATGATAGTTTTGCCTTATTTATTTCTGCATGCATTGTTTGTCTCTCCTCCGCCCCCTACATGTGCGCATGTCACTGATTGCTGTAATCCTAATGTACAGTTTGGATCAATGTAGGTGCACTATAAGTAATTTTTGAATAAATGTATGAACTACATACATTTATTCAAGAATAAACAAGAATATAATCAACTCCCCTCACCCCCAGAATGTAAAGCCTTCAAAATACATCAACTCTGGCCTGTACTTAATTATATTAATAGGAATTTACCTTAAGGAAATAATTAAGAATGTATACAAAAAAATCAGCCTAAAGAATACAACATTTTACTATGAACAAACAGGTAACCTAAATGTGTGATAATTGATTAAATGAATTACTTTATATTCACATATGGAATGCTAAGTAACCACTAACAATACAGTTGTAAACTTTGCCGCAAAAAGAAGCTCATGATATATTTAAGCAAAAATAAAGTTAAACAGAATGTACAAAGTGAGCACATTAAAATATGCATACAAATAGGGAAGAATAAACATCAAAATATTTTTAAAACAATGTAATCAAATTAAACTATCACATTTAGCAATATCTCTTTGTGATGTAAAAGAGCTCCAGTAGTACAGTGGATTAAAGGTTAGCAAGTCCCATTCAGAGCAAGGAGAGCTGATAACGTTTCTCCATTGTGCCTGCGCAGTCAAAGGAAGGGTGTCCAACAGAGTGCAGCCAGCCTGAAACTCCCTGAAAATGCATTGGTGGCAGTGGGAGCCTGACCCTAAACACGATGAGTTTTCTCCGCAGGGAGAGGAACATGACATAGGTTTGTCATCAGTTTCCTTTATTGGCTGCACAGACTTTGCTCGTAGAAATGAAGGACATAAGACAGGCTTCAGGGGACCCTTGTTCTAGGAACCAGGGAACAGGAGAGAGCTCATTATTGCACCCAAGCATCCTTGTGCAGGAGGACAATGTCCTAACATGTACATAGTTATCTCTGAGTAAAGAAGAAAAGGAAAGTTGGAGGGGAAAAAGAATGGAAAAAGTAAGAAAAAAAAGAGAGGAGAGAGAGAGGAAGACATTTATTGAATCATTACTCCATCCCAAATACTATTCATAAGTTAATTAATCTGGTATTAATGGCAGACTCATAATGTAGCTAGTATCATCTCTACGTTATTTATAAGATACACAGACAGGTTCAAAGAGGTAAGTAACTTGGTCACGCAGCTACCAAGTTGTGGAGTTGAATTAAAATGCAAGGTGCTATGGCTTCAAATAAAAGAAAGAATTATTATTTGTGAGTATTCAACCTAAGAGACACTGGATATTTAACTCACATTTAAGACTCATAACAACATTGCAAAGTAGATATTGAAAACCTCTTTTATTGATAAAAATCTGAGACACAGAGGACTTACCAGCCTCTTTCAAAGTAATGCTTATAAGTGATGGTCTCAGGATTTGAAAGCTGACATTCCTGACTCCAAAGCTCATGAAGTTTTTTTCCTGACTATACTCCTGCCATTGCAGATAATCTATTTCAACAGGCATATTTTCCTTTAAGACTATAGCTCTTCTTTCTAAAATTCCAAGTACTTCTAGCAACTTGGAACTCTCAAAGTCAATGTTTCAGCCATGTATGCAATCCCAAAATATTTCTATTATTAATGACATCATGATTTTCTCCACAGCAACAGTCCGTTAAGTTCTGTAACTTGTGAGTAAAAAAGATTAAAGCCATCTGGAAGGAGGTTGGTGGCATATAAGAACAGAGAAACTTCTTTTTCCAAAGCACAAATTTGAAAAGACTAGAATTTCAGAAACACGAAGAATTTAAGAATTATAAAGCCTAACCCACCCAAGATGCTAGATAGGGATGTGGAAACTTTTTATAATGGTTGCATGATATTTGCATGATGGAGGACAGAGGGAAAGACTATTCTCCATGGTGTTTACTATAAATGACACTTACAGACTTCTACACTTTACATGCTTAATTATAAAGATAACAGCACTCATATGATATACATAACAAGCCCCAGTCAAAATGCTAAGTGTTTTACATACTTCAGCTCAGTTAATCCTAATAACCGTAGGAAAAAACTGATATTCAATGACATTAACTCCTTCCTCCCACAGCTAATAAGTGGCAGGGCTGAGAGTTAAACTTGAGCCTGCCTGACACCAAAGTTTTGCATTCAAAATAAGCATGGTTCATTATATTGATCACCTAAGGTTGCTCACATATTTTTGGATTTTTATAGTACTCTGATCTACTGATCTAGCTATTAAACGTGTAGTCAGCCTATTTTTGAGTGAGGTAAGGAAAGAACTATGAAAAGGCAAGGGCACATTAAAAATCAACTACATTAAGCAAGTTACTTCCCTTCAGTGGACCTCAACTTCCTCGTGTGTAAAATGAGGGGATTTTACAAGGTAATTGCAAAGTTCTTCCATGAGAAAATGTGCTTGAGAGACACCTGCATCGGGGAAGTGGGTGCCGATTTTAAGTCACCTATGAGTGAGCTCTGTTCTTGCTCTGCCACTTGCTAGCCGTGTGATTCTGGGCAAAAGATAGCATCTATCTGCACCTTCATTTCCTCAGTTTTAAAATAGGAATAAAAATACCTAACCTGTGAATTATGGTAGACTTAATGGAAAAAAATGTGTTGAAAATGCTCCATGCAACTCCAGGAAAATATCATCGACGCATTTCATGTTCTTGCCTTTCCCTCTTAACAAGAAGCTTTTGAAAATAAGAACAATAAAGAAGGAAGGAAGCCAGCTCTTTGGGATGAATTATATAATGCAGAACATTGACACAGGAAAATATAACAAGTCTCCTTCTCCTTGTTTTTGTTTCTGTTTTCTCTAATAGGCAGGCTGAAAAAGAATAAATCTAAGAATAAAAATATGACATGAGTTTTAAAAAAGGGAAAAAAAAGCCCTGGAGGAAGTTTATGAGGAAAGACTTGATCTTATCCCTTCCTTTTGTCACCCAGCTGAAACCAACCCTACTAGTGTCCAATCTAATTAATCATTGAAGAAATATTTACTGGGAGCCTACTAAGTGCCAAGTCCTGTGCTCGGTGCCAAGAGTTAATGTGAACTTAGATAAAGTTCCTGCCCTCAAGGTACTAAAAGTAGTACCTTAGGGGTACAAGCAAATCAAATTTTTGTTTTAAGGCAATGCAAAAAAGTGCTCTAACAGGGAAAGGACAACTTGTGCATAGCCAGCATTTGAGAGGCCACCAGGGACAATGACATGTAAGCTGAGAGAGGAAGGTGCATTTTCTAAAAGAAGAGAATGGAAGGACCATGAGGCTCTGATGCTTTGTCCAGAGAAACTGACGAATGGGTAGGAGAGGTCAGACAGCTAGGCAGGGGTCTGGGCCTTTATTTCAGGGATATGGGGCAGTACAGAAGTCATGTGACACATGATCAGAATCAATTGCTACAGCACCACGTGCAGACAGACAATATGTGTACAGGAGGTGTGAGAGTGCGTGTGTGTGCGTGTGTGTGTGTGTACAGGTATCAAGGTGGGAGAGAAGTCTGGGTCTATGTGGCATGTCTGGTAATAATCTTCTTTTGGGAGATTTCTGCTGCTCCGGGCTCTCATATATCAACCTTCTCTGGCCATTCATTTTTTCAGGTAATCTATTTTTATTCTCTTTGGGCTTGCTTGGCCACTTTTTGCTCCTTAGGAGTTGTTTGGTTTTTAAGGTTTTTGGTTTTTGGTTTTGTTTTCCCCCTACTGGCGTCCTCCTGAAAATCCCATTTATCTCTCTGCAGACATCAGCTCATCAGCTTCAGTACACATTGTCAAGGCCCACACACTCTACCCTAGTGCCAGCTTTGTGACAGGTTTCTTATCCTCCCTTTGAAAGCCATTTCAGGCACCATCTTTTCTTCCCCAAACTGTACACAAAGGCTAAAATAGGTGAAGATTCATCAAGAAAGGTCAGTGGTTAATAGGCACAACTGGAAAGGTCACATTAAACACATTCTCTTATATAGTCCATAAAGCTTCAAACAGCTCTAGAAAAAGGAAAATTGCTAAAGGAAAAATGGTCAGCTATCTCATGCAGAGCCTACCTCATGTGGAAGATGCCACAAAGCCACGTTAGGAATGGCACCCACTTCTATACAGGTTAGAAAAAGAATCCCGTTTTTAATTACACACACACATGCACACACACACACACACACACACACACACAGTGGAGGACAGTGAGCAAGGACTCTCTACCCACACTTTTTATCCCCATCCAGCCCCACACAGATAAGCACTTTTAATTACTTTAGCTTTCTTTATATTTTTCTATTATTTACTTATCTTTAAACATGCCCATGCTGTTATTTCACAATTTATCACTTTGAAACACTTTCAGTTGACTTTGGAATTCGAGGACATTTGCACCCAACCTTCTCTCCGTCTTTCCTCCACTGGGTGTCAGGCTCTCTCTGCCTTCCCTGGATCCCTCCCCATTTTATTTCGCATTCATTTTACTTCTCCTAGTTTGATACTTGCATGCATAGTCACATTTTGGCATCTCCTTCTTGGAAGGCCTGGATTAACGGGCCTTTCTTAAATTCTTCTGTGGTAGTTGCCACAGGATGAAGTCCAACTTCCTCAGAAGAGCGTACACAGCCCTGCACACTACCAGACACCCTGCTGATCATAACCTGCTCCTTCCTCTCCTGTCCTTTGTGCATGTCATACCCTTTCTCATTTCTGGAATTCCCTCCCTTATCTTGCCTACCTGGAAAACTCCTAATTATTCAAGAATTCACTCAACCACTCTCTCTCATCCCGGACCCCCACCCACCTGCAGAAGGGGCACAATGTCTGACGTTCCCATTACCCTCACAGTGCTCTACTGCTGATGTCCACTGTGGGTTTGACCACAAGATGGGGCGACTTTCTGTTTATGAGCTTGGCTACCCACCTGGGCTAATGATCTTAGAAGGCAAACTGCACCTCCATACTGTTTCTTACTCTGTCAAATGGGAATAAAATATTATGAGGTTGTTGTGAAGAGAGAGAGAGACCTAGATTTAAATTCTGGCTTTATCACTTATTAGTTACTTGATTTAGATCAAGCAACTTAATGTTTTGAATCCAAATGAGGCTTCTCTGTCAAATGAGGACAATACTAAGGAGGTCATGAGACCTACTACAAAGAGTTTCATGCTTAATCCTTGATGTAGAGACTCTCATATATCCCCGAACTCTGAAGTTTGATTTGATGTGCAACTAAATGGGACCATTGGATTGTCTTCTTTAGAAGGTAGGAGGGGTGAGTGTATATTGTGTGCTGGAAGGAAAGTGAACCAAATATTTGGCTATCAAAAGAGGAACTATGTAATTTATTAATTCAGGCCCCCAAATATTTCTGAGTCACCCTTTTTCCAAACTGGTTTGTACCTCCTTGGTTTCTTGGAGGTAATTTTGTCTATGTAACTTTCCTTTATTGTTTCCAATTTCCGAGATTGTAGGGATGTTTATTACACATGGTCAAAAAAATTCTGGATGGTTCCCTAGCCTTTGCCCCCTGGTGTTACTCTCAGGATCATGGTACCTTACATAGCACAAGGGATTTTGCAGATGTAATTAAGGCTACTAAGCAGTTGATAAGGAGATTATCTGGGCAGGCCTAATTTAATCATGCCAGTCCTTCAAAAGCAAAAGAATTTCCTCTGGCTGGTGGCAGAAGAAGTTAGGTTCAATGCATGAGGAGGAGTTGACAAGAAGAAGATTTTTTGCTGCTGACATGGAAAAGATCATGTGGAAGGACTTGAGGATAGCTTCTAGGAGCTGAGAGTGATCTCAACCCAACTGCTAGCAAAGAATTATAGTCTGCCAACAACTCAAATGAGCTTGAAAGTGAATTCTTCCCCAGAACCTCCAGACAGAAGTTCCACCTGCCTGACACTTCAATTTCAGCCTCGTGAGACCCTACCTAGAGAACTTAGATTTCTGACCTACAGAATTGTGAGCTAATGAATACGCAAATTTTAAGCTACCTAGTTTGTGGTAATTTGTAATGCAGCAATGGACAACTAATACATTACAACACCATAACCTAGCCCATCCAGACTGACACACGTTAAGATGTGTGGGGAGGAACACTCCACCGTGAATTTTTTTAAAGCAAAGACTGTGCTTTAAAGTATTTGTTTTGTCAGAGCCTAGAAAAGTGCCTGACATGTGGTATGTGCTTATTACTCATAAGTTTAACCAGATTGAGAAAACAAGATTAAGGTAATGTGTTTAGCAATGTACTTGACATGTACTTAATAAAACTTTTTAAATCGTGTTATGATGATCACTCATACATAGAATGAAAAATGTATCACAGCTCTAAGAAAGCACTAAGAATGATTACTCTTTTCTTCATCCTTTCCAAACCACATAGTAGCATAGATACAGTAGGAAAACATAAACTATACATACACTACATCTGAATACAGTGTGAATGAGCAAGGCTGTATCCTTGGGAATCATAGGGCACTTATATTTTCAATTCCTCAAGAAGCCTCCTTTGAATTCTCAGACTAGGTGGGTTCTTCTGGTTCTATTTGTTCAAAGCACCCTCTACTTCTTCTTTAAGAATTCTTTTCAACTACAGTTAATAATTATTTGTGTAATTGACTGCTTAAAATCTGGCTACTTCTTCTGAGGACAGAAACCATGTTTGGTTGATTAGAGCTGTTTTCTGTGACATTGCATAGTTTCTGACATATAGTTATTGTTTAATGTAAAATCCCAACAGGGAGGAAGATCAAGCCAGGAGGTAACAGAGTCAATCTTCAGTAATGTAAATGCTTCAGAGATTAGGATTTATCATTCCAAGGATACGTAAAGGAAAAGGAGCACTGGCCAGCATGCTAGGGACACCGCATTAGGACCACATTAGGACATAATTCTGTGGGAGGTGTCTGGCAAAATCTAGTTGAGTTTTTAGGGCTCTAATCCAATGAGTGGAGGTTTAAAGGGACTGTAGGACAAGTAAGAAAATTTCAGGAGGTAAATTCTGGCCTTCAGATTGGACTGACATAATGAGAGCTGAGGGAAACCTGTTCAGAAACCAGTGGGGCTCCCAGGCTGAGTCGTTCTGAGATTCTGGTGGCAAGTCTGTTTGACAACTCTGACCTATCACTGGAGAAGATAAATTGTGCCTGGATCAGGAGACTGGGTGTAGATCTGGGGAAGGAAATTAATTCCGAGACTCATAAGACACTTACTTGATAACTGTAAACTTTAGTTACCTAGTGCTAATTCTGTGTTGGGAACTGCTTAAGCACTTTACATGTTGTCGTGGTTCATCTGCAGAGCAACTCTTGGAGGTAAGTGCTAGTAATATCTCCATTGTAGGGATGAGAACGTTAAGCACAGGTTCTCAAGGTTATACAGCCAGTCCCAAGGCCATAAGGCTGGTCAATGGTCAAAAGTGGCAGTCTGAGCTCTGAGCCCACACTGTTTAGCATCATCACAATATGAGGTGATGAAAAGGAGTGTATACTGGAAGCCACAGATGGAAGTTCAAACCCAGTCCTACCATTTTGCAGCTGGCCTAATCTGAACATGTTTGTTAATCTGTCCAAGATTCAGTGTCCTTTTCTGCAAAGTAGACACAACTATACCTAAGTCCAGGAGTGACAATAGGATTATATAATGATAATCATGGAAAGTGTCCAACAGAGAAGATTTTTAACATATATTACATAGTCCCTTTATCTTCTGCCTCTTCTGTGAGTGATTTGGGCAGCAGAGGGGGCCTTTATCTTAGCGTGGAGATCCTCAGACTTTGCCCAGCTGGGAGGGTCAGAGAAAAAGGTGAGAGAGTCAAGACTTGCCTGCTTTACTATTTCTGTACCTGTTTTCTTGTTGCTGAATGAAAATAATAGTGCTCAGCTTGCAGGGTTTTTATGAAGATGAAATGAGATCATTTTGTGAGAGCGCTCTACAAATATAATGTAAGGCATGTCAGCTATTGTTATGCCTTCCATTCTATCTCATTCAACAGAATAAAGGCAGGAAGAATCCCAAAACCTGAGCATTGTTAGGAGACAGATTTGTGTTTTCAATTGTTCTTCTTGAAAATTCTGAAAGTAGTTTCAGCCTGAATAAGTATTGAAGCTATTTCAATTTCCCTTTAAATTCAGAGGTGCCAAAACCCTGTGATTTAGGTTCCCAGGAAATACCACTGGAGCTATCTTCCTGCTCCTGGTTTTAATCGAGTACTTAGTACTTAGCTGAAAGTGAGAAAATAATGTCCTCAATAATGGTTAAGTATTCCAGAAAGGCAGTCACATTCACCTATTGAGGAAGCACTGTAGTTTGAAGATCCAAATTCATGAGGATGGTTTCCAAGGCCCTTCATAATCTGAAAACTAGTTTATCTCTATTCCTCTGCCTTTCCCCTCCAGCTTCCAGTCCCAACCCTGTTTGCCCTGATCCACTAACCACTCAGTTGATATATCATTCAATCCCATGCCTCTGTGCTTTAATCACGCTTTTTCTCTGCCTAAAATGAACGTCTTTGTCACCATCAGCCTTCCACCACCACACACAGACTTCTCGGTCCTGAAATAACACTCATCCTTTTGATATAACTCAAATGCCCCCTACACTCTCAAGTTTTCTTTCTCTGTCTTATTCTCAATCAGAATTCATATTTTCTTTCCCTATTCTCCCTTGGAACCATTTATCCATCCAGCCATGCCTTCCTCCATCCTTTCCCATCCATCTCTTCACCCATTCCTCCTCTCTCCTTCCCTCCATTATCCAACATCTAAGTGTCTCCTCTATTCGGGGAACCATCTAAAACCTTAAAACCCTGTAAGGGGGGTGGGAAACAAACAAATTAACAAAACACTAGGTCTCAGCCTACAAATAGTCCTTCATTTAATATGAGTAATTGCAAAGTATTGTCCTTACAGTGAGAAAATAAAATAATGGTGACAGTTGAGGATGAAAAATGTTTTCTTATAGTTTCACGCCTTAGGTTTAAATCTGTTATCTACCATGAGTTGATTTTTGTGAGAGGCGAAAGGTGCGGATCCTGTTTCAGTCTTCTACGTGTGGCTATCCAGTTTTCCCAGCACCATTTATTGAATAAGGAGTCTTCTCCCCAGCGTATGTTTTTGTCTGCTTTGACAAAGATTAGATGGCTGTATGAGGATGATTTTATATCTGGGTTTTCAGTTCTATTCCATTGGTCTATGTCTCTGTTCTTGAGCCAGTACCATACTGTTTTAGTTACTATAGGCTTGTAATATAGCTTGAAGTCTGGTGAATTGATGCCTCCCAATTTGTTCTTTTTGCTTAAGATTGATTTTGCTATATGAGGTCTTCTCTGGTTCCATACAAAGCACAGAATTATTTTTTCTAAATCTGTGAAAAATGATGTTGGTATTTTAATAGGGATTGCATTGAATCAGTAGATCACTTCAGGTAGTATAGACATTTTAGCAATGTTGATTCTGCCAACCCTCGAGCATGGTATGGTTATCCACCTGTTTACATCCTCTGCTATTTCCTTCTTCAGCGTTTCATAGTTCTCCCTATAGAGGTCTTTTACCTCCTTAATTAAATATATTCCTAGGCATTTTATTTTCTTTTTTGCTGTTGTGAAGGGTACTGAGTCTTTGATTTGGTTCTCAGTTTGACTGTTGTTGGCGTATAGGAATGTTACTGATTTCTGTACATTGAGAATACTGGAATTGATAAACAAATTCAGCAAAGTCTCAGGTTACAAAATCCATGTACGGAAGTTATAATTTTTAAAGTAAAACTCATAGGCAGGGCTAAAGCTTTCATCAATATTAAAGAAAACAAGACTAATTACAATTTAACCTAACTAAATGGAATTTGATTCCTTTTGATAATTCATAAAACATTGCAGTCTTTTGCCTCCATGTTACCTGATGAACATTAATTATCCAATTACCCCCAGGTAAGAGGAATAACACATCAAATGGTGAATTGGGGAGCTAAACAAGCACAACTCAACTCTTTATAATTACTATAGCTGTGAGGACACCTGGCTAGAAATGTTATGCTTTGGTAATGTTGACAAGGAATTTAACTTCATATATTTTAACCGCTCCCCATCTATGATAATAAATTAGTGCATTGTTCTCTTCTTACATTCGTAGTCCAATTATATACTTGGCACTCAGAAGAATAAAATCAGAGATGTTAATTAAAGAGGCAATCTTCTATGTGGGATATCTTCTACATGAAAATAAGAAAATGCAGGGAGGAAATTAATTTTTACTGAGTGCCTACTCCCTGCCCAGCAAACTCATGTATCATTCCATTTATTTTTCAAGTATTCATAAATAGTAAGCACACTGAAGTTGATAGATAATATACTAATTGTCTAAGACCACAGGACTAAGATGGTAAGAACAGGGACTGTATTCTATCCCTGATGATATTAGAAAACCTCCACTTTGTACTATACCATGTTGTCTGGCTGATTTGCCTAACTCATTTTCAAAATCAAAAATCAGTTCAATTATTTGCAGCAGACCATCATAAATTTAAAATATAAAAAGGTTCTCAGGCATAATCACAGATAGATAAAAGGTAGAAATTTAATCCACAATAATTATCTAGTTCTTTGCAACCTATGAAATAAAATAAAATAGTGAATTTTCATTTGGTTATCACAAAAAACTCAAGAGATATCAATTTATATTCCAGCAAGAACACTTATTCCTCATTACTTATGTTTCTATGTGAAGAAAGTTGCACTGGAGTCACACTTCTGGCTTCTCTCCACCCCAAACTTTACTCTTCCCCAGGGTAAGAAGAATAACACATTGAATGGTGAATTGGGAAGCTAAACAAGCACTACTCTGCTCTTTACACAGCTGCCTAGTACCAAATGAAATTAAATTTTTGCCTTCTGATTTAAAACCTCTGATTTTATCATCCTTCTGTCCTCTGATGTATCAATGCTTGTTTTCTTGCCATTCATTTAATTATATTTTTTGAGCATTTACTGTACAAGAAAGGGGCCTTTCTCATGCGTAACAGTAGATTTGTCACAAGTACAAACAGAGATTCAGTTACTAAAACTAGATCACAGTGTATGAACTGACCCAGCAGTCAAAATGATATCAAGTCATATCAT